>JAEHOC010000267.1:0-28554 GCA_016834605.1 Chlamydomonas incerta | reverse complement strand
CTGTTGCACTGCAGGCCGCGCGCGCTAGCACCACAGCCGTGCAGCAGGCGGCGGCGCCCGGGCGGTGGCGGGGGGGATGCTCGAGCATCGTGCGGTGCCACCGCCGGCCAGGAGGTCACACGTTTTCAAACCGCGCTGGTTTCGCCCCAACATGGATTTTCATACTCGGTGTTTATCAACACCGCACACACCTCGTGTATCGATGAAGCATATAATATCATCCAAAGCAGCGCTCGTGCCAACCAGTTTCCCATACCACAATTGTTTCCGGGGGGGGGGTCCGAGACGAGAGGGGAGGAGGGGGGAGCCGACACAGTGCCCGTGCCCGCGCCGCATGCACTGCATGAGGACAGCAAAACTTCAAATGCGTGTCGGACCTCCAAATACATTCGGAATTTACACAATATCAATTTAAAGCATCGGCCGCCCGATTCACGCAAACCCACCGACACAATGACCAAACTGGGCCAGCAGCAGCACCAGCTGCGCTATGACCTTACCGAGCTGGTGCCGTTCCTTCGAAAAGCCTTACGCGAGGAAGGCCTGCACCTCTGGAGCCACTGGGCGGAGCTCACACGATACGTTTTCGCGATGCCCAGATTTCGCACCAACTATTACGACGCGGCCAAATTCACCAACTGGCTCTCCAAGCAATCCGCAAAACTAGAGCCGCTGGTGCTGGGCGTGGTGCAGCGCGAGAACCAGCGCGAGGAGGCAACGGCTGCTGCCGCGGCGCGCGCGGCGCCCCCACCCGACCTGGAGGTCACGCCCTCAGGTAATACCGGACAGGCACGGACGAAACGTGGCGGCGCCGTTGCTCACAAACCCATATGTGTACAACAGGGTACCGCCTGGAAGATGAGCCGTTGGCGACGTATCTGCTGCAACTGCTGCGAGAAGGCGTGTGTGTTTGGGGCCACTGGACCTCCCTCGCCGCCGCCCTCCAGCAGGCGCACTACAGCCGCGTGGATGCAGACCCGCAGCTGATGCAGCACATGCTGTTAAGTACCTTGACAATCCACCACGCCCGCCTCGCAACAGCACTAGAGGAGAAGGGCTTTCCACGTGCAGTCGCCGGTAGAGCTGCTGCTGCCGGTGCTGTCCAGCGTGCTCGAGCAGCAGCCCAACCTCTGGGGCCACTGGGAGGACCTGGCCCGCCAGCTATACGTCAACGGACCGCCTGCCGGCGGCCCTGGACCAGCACAGCATCTTCTGCCTGCTGCAGAACTACCCACGCCGATTTCCAGCAGCACCTCGATACGGTAGGTGCCCTACGCGGGCGTGGGCGTGGGCATGGAGACGTGGGCGTTGGCGCGTGGGGCGTGGGCCACCGTATGCGCCTGGGCATGGGCGAGGGTAAGGGCGCGGATTTGGGCGTGGGTGCGGGCGAGGGCGCGGGCGGAGGCGAGGGCTTGGGCATGGACAGAGCCGTGGGCAGGGGCGTGGGCAGGGGCGGAAGCGCGCACGAGAGCACGGGCGGCAACACAGGCGCGGGCGTGCGCACGAGCGTGAGCAGGGGCGGGGGCGGGGATGCGGGCATGGGTGAGGGCGCGGGCGGAAGCGCGCGGGGGCGCGGGCTGAGCTATAACATGGACTAAGGCACGGGCTCACACATGAGTGTGGGTGGGCGCGGGGCGTGGCGCGGACTTACAATTCCTCCCTCATACACACCTCGCAGGTGCCCCCCATGGCGCCAGCAGCGTTGGCGCCGGCCAGGGTGGCGGCAGTGGCAGCGGCACAGGCGGCGGCGTCAGCGACGACGAGCGCGACTTTCCGCTCCTCCACCCGCCCCTCGCGCTGGCCACGCTGCAGGACCGGGTGTTCAGGGCACCATCGACCTGATGGCCCTGGACCTGCAGCCGGGCGAGTACCGCAGCACCTCGGAGCCGTGGGACGACGCAGCGGACGAGGCGGCGGCGCAGCTGTTCCGCGACAAGCTGCGCGAAAACTGCCGCCTGCCGGAGCGCGTGTGCTGCGTGTGTGCCATCCGCTGCACAGCCCGGGAGATGTTCGCCGGCTCGCCGCTCCCCTACAGCAGCCTCGCGGCGGAGCTTGAGCAGCTGCGCGTGGACACGCCGGCCAGCCCGGAGGTGCCGCGGAAGGGCAACACGCACTGGACGCACTACGGCACCACCTACCACCTCCTGCCCCAGGCGATTCAGCCGCCGCCGCCCGGCTCGGACGACCCGCTGCTGGCCATCTGCAGCGCCTGCTACTCGGCGCTCACCAGCAACTGCCAGGACCTGGGAGAAGCGCGTGCCGCGGCTGGCGCTCGCGCGCTGCGACATCGGCCCCATGCCCGACTGGTACGAGGGGTTCACGATGGTGGAGCAGATGCTGCCTGGCGCCCATGCGCATGATCCGCAGCGTGGTGGTGCTCAGCAACCCCAGCCTGTGGCGCCCCGTCAGCCAGAGCCACCACGCGCTCCACGGGCACTGTATCAGCTTCCCCAACCCCGGCCTGGCGGCACTGGCGCGCGCGCTGCCGCTGCGACTGGACGACCTGCCCGAGCTCATCCGGTCAACCTGGTGGGCGTGGCGCCCCACGGTGGAGGCGGCCCGCGCGCAGGCGGAGGCCATGGCGGCCCGCGGCTGGCCGCCGCTCACCGTGGACGGGCGCAAGGTCGCGCGCTACGTCGCGCACCTGAGCGTGCTGATGTCCACCGAGCCAGAGCTCTGGGCGGGCGTGCAGGTTCAACACCGACGCGCTGGAGGAGATCGCGCGGTTCAGCGCCCAGCCCCGCATCCCGCCGCAGATCCTGGCCTCGCTGACCAACGTGCCGCCCGGCGAGTTCACCATCAAGGTGATGCAGGCGCTGCACAGCGACCCGGAGAGCTACGCCCGCACGAGCTTCGACACGCCGCCGCCGTACACGCAGGTGCGCACACGCAAAGAGAGGTGTGAGGGGTGGGGAGCGAGGGGGCAAAGGCAGTTGGCTCAGGTGGATCGAAGAAGGGAGACGAAGCGACGAAGAAGGGAGACGAAGCGACGAATAAGCGCACTCACATTCCTCCCAACGCCTGGGCACCACGTAACTCCATGCCGCTGCCCGCCGCCACCGCTTCCCCATTCCTACAGACGCAGCTGGGTATGGAGCCGCCCACGCACGACGCACCGGTGGGCCTGGGCGAGGCGTGCCTGGAGGTGACGGAGGAGCACCAGCACCGGCAGCAGGCGCGGCAGCAGCGGGCCGCAGCCGAGGCGGCGGCGGCCGTGGCGGCCGCAGATGCCGCCGTCGCGCTCACGGAGGGCCGGTCGTTGCCCGCCACCAGCGCCACCAGCGCCACCACCGACAGCCACAGCCACACCGGCCCGGCCGACACCAGCGGCTCGGGCGCTGCAGGCGCCGCCACCGGAGAAGACACCAGCGCCGCGGCCGCCTCCCCCATGGCCACGCCTCCCCCCCCCCTTACCCCCGCACCCAAGAATTCTGATAGCATAATAGCAGTTCCCGAAGGCGCGGGCTCGCAGGAATCGTTCTCCTTACCGCACGCGGGGTTCCCCGCCGCAGCGACATGGCACCCGGCCCATCCTGCGTGCCGGCTCCGTTTGCCCAACTTCGCTCATACATCTATCGCAGAAACTTTAACGCTTGCAATACCACAATGTCCAGAACCAACACTGCACGCACGGCCTCGCTCCTAGCGATGGACAACTTAACCATTGTCCCCAACCTCGCTCCGACACCGCTTCACCTCCTCCTAACGAACTCAAATCTAACCAATATTCATCGTATCCTGCCCCGGCTTCGTGCCTTGCGCATTTGCGCTGTGCTGACGCCAACATGGGCTTTTCCGAAACCCTTGCCTCGCCAGCACCTCTGCCTGGCCCCGCGAGGCGTGCACCTTCACGCAACAGCTCCATACGCATGTAAGCTGCGTGCTAGCGGCTATGGAGCGGGCCGGTATGTGCTTCCCGCCATTTCCGCCCTCCCCGCGTGTGTCCCGGGCCCTGCCGGGGCTCTCCCCACCACCCCCCACGCCTCCCCCACTTCCTCCCGGCCACCCCCACTTCCTCCCGGCCACCCCCACCGCTCCCCAACACCGCCACCCCCACCCCCGCCCGCGCCGGCCGTCGAAACCGGCTGAGAGCTCTACCGGATACGGGGCGCAGTCCCCGCATCCCAGCACTAGTGGTAGAGCTTTCAGCTCTACACTGTGGGGCGTAGGGCGCCGCCAATCGATATCCTAGCGGGCGGACCTTTTGGAAAATTTTATCCCCGATTCTAATAATATATGATTATACGCGATGTGCTAAATTACAGTGGATTAGCCGTAGCACCGCCAGCCCGGGCAACGCGCGCCGCGCGATGGACGCCGATCAGCATCCGGCCAACCGTCGACACACTACTCGCCCCGCCCGCGCCCACCCCCGCGCCGCCCCAGCGCCTGCCATGCGCCTAGTAATTCACACATAATTAGCTGTATACGTCGCGACACGCAGCAGGCGGCGGGGCCCAGCGGAGCAGGCGGTTGCGACTTGGGCCGCCTACCTGGCTAGGGGGAGGGGATACGTCCCACCGCTCGCGGACCCACCTTAGCCCCCCCGCCGCCCCCAGCCCCCCAGCCTTTTATCTGTCTGTTGCACTGCAGGCCGCGCGCGCTAGCACCACAGCCGTGCAGCAGGCGGCGGCGCCCGGGCGGTGGCGGGGGGGATGCTCGAGCATCGTGCGGTGCCACCGCCGGCCAGGAGGTCAACACGTTCAAACCGCGCTGGTTTCGCCCAACATGGATTTTCATACTCGGTGTTTATCAACACCGCACACACCTCGGTGTATCGATGAAGCATATAATATCCAAAGCAGCGCTCGTGCCAAACCAGTTTCCCATACCACAATTGTTTCCGGGGGGGGGGGTCCCGAGACGAGAGGGGAGGAGGGGGGAGCCGACACAGTGCCCGTGCCCGCGCCGCATGCACTGCATGAGGACAGCAAAACTTCAAATGCGTGTCGGACCTCCAAATACATTCGGAATTTACACAATATCAATTTAAAGCATCGGCCGCCCGATTCACGCAAACCCACCGACACAATGACCAACTGGGCCAGCAGCAGCACCAGCTGCGCTATGACCTTACCGAGCTGGTGCCGTTCCTTCGAAAAGCCTTACGCGAGGAAGGCCTGCACCTCTGGAGCCACTGGGCGGAGCTCACACGATACGTTTTCGCGATGCCCAGATTTCGCACCAACTATTACGACGCGGCCAAATTCACCAACTGGCTCTCCAAGCAATCCGCAAAACTAGAGCCGCTGGTGCTGGGCGTGGTGCAGCGCGAGAACCAGCGCGAGGAGGCAACGGCTGCTGCCGCGGCGCGCGCGGCGCCCCCACCCGACCTGGAGGTCACGCCCTCAGGTAATACCGGACAGGCACGGACGAAACGTGGCGGCGCCGTTGCTCACAAACCCATATGTGTACAACAGGGTACCGCCTGGAAGATGAGCCGTTGGCGACGTATCTGCTGCAACTGCTGCGAGAAGGCGTGTGTGTTTGGGGCCACTGGACCTCCCTCGCCGCCGCCCTCCAGCAGGCGCACTACAGCCGCGTGGATGCAGACCCGCAGCTGATGCAGCACATGCTGTTCAAGTACCTTGACAATCACCACGCCCGCCTCGCAACAGCACTAGAGGAGAAGGGCTTCCACGTGCAGTCGCCGGTAGAGCTGCTGCTGCCGGTGCTGTCCAGCGTGCTCGAGCAGCAGCCCAACCTCTGGGGCCACTGGGAGGACCTGGCCCGCCAGCTATACGTCACGGACCGCCTGCCGGCGGCCCTGGACCAGCACAGCATCTTCTGCCTGCTGCAGAACTACCACGCCGATTTCCAGCAGCACCTCGAATACGGTAGGTGCCCTACGCGGGCGTGGGCGTGGGCATGGAGACGTGGGCGTTGGCGCGTGGGCGTGGGCCACCGTATGCGCCTGGGCATGGGCGAGGGTAAGGGCGCGGATTTGGGCGTGGGTGCGGGCGAGGGCGCGGGCGGAGGCGAGGGCTTGGGCATGGACAGAGCCGTGGGCAGGGGCGTGGGCAGGGGCGGAAGCGCGCACGAGAGCACGGGCGGCAACACAGGCGCGGGCGTGCGCACGAGCGTGAGGCAGGGGCGGGGGCGGGGATGCGGGCATGGGTGAGGGCGCGGGCGGAAAGCGCGCGGGGGCGCGGGGCTGAGCTATAACATGGACTAAGGCACGGGCTCACACATGAGTGTGGGTGGGCGCGGGCGTGGCGCGGACTTACAATTCCTCCCTCATACACACCTCGCAGGTGCCCCCCATGGCGCCAGCAGCGTTGGCGCCGGCCAGGGTGGCGGCAGTGGCAGCGGCACAGGCGGCGGCGTCAGCGACGACGAGCGCGACTTTCCGCTCCTCCACCCGCCCCTCGCGCTGGCCACGCTGCAGGACCGGGTGTTTCCAGGGCACCATCGACCTGATGGCCCTGGACCTGCAGCCGGGCGAGTACCGCAGCACCTCGGAGCCGTGGGACGACGCAGCGGACGAGGCGGCGGCGCAGCTGTTCCGCGACAAGCTGCGCGAAAACTGCCGCCTGCCGGAGCGCGTGTGCTGCGTGTGTGCCATCCGCTGCACAGCCCGGGAGATGTTCGCCGGCTCGCCGCTCCCCTACAGCAGCCTCGCGGCGGAGCTTGAGCAGCTGCGCGTGGACACGCCGGCCAGCCCGGAGGTGCCGCGGAAGGGCAACACGCACTGGACGCACTACGGCACCACCTACCACCTCCTGCCCCAGGCGATTCAGCCGCCGCCGCCCGGCTCGGACGACCCGCTGCTGGCCATCTGCAGCGCCTGCTACTCGGCGCTCACCAGCAACTGCCAGGACCTGGAGAAGCGCGTGCCGCGGCTGGCGCTCGCGCGCTGCGACATCGGCCCCATGCCCGACTGGTACGAGGGGTTCACGATGGTGGAGCAGATGCTGCTGGCGCCCATGCGCATGATCCGCAGCGTGGTGGTGCTCAGCAACCCCAGCCTGTGGCGCCCCGTCAGCCAGAGCCACCACGCGCTCCACGGGCACTGTATCAGCTTCCCCAACCCCGGCCTGGCGGCACTGGCGCGCCGCGCTGCCGCTGCGACTGGACGACCTGCCCGAGCTCATCCGGGTCAACCTGGTGGGCGTGGCGCCCACGGTGGAGGCGGCCCGCGCGCAGGCGGAGGCCATGGCGGCCCGCGGCTGGCCGCCGCTCACCGTGGACGGGCGCAAGGTCGCGCGCTACGTCGCGCACCTGAGCGTGCTGATGTCCACCGAGCCAGAGCTCTGGGCGGGCGTGCAGGTCAACACCGACGCGCTGGAGGAGATCGCGCGGTTCAGCGCCCAGCCCCGCATCCCGCCGCAGATCCTGGCCTCGCTGACCAACGTGCCGCCCGGCGAGTTCACCATCAAGGTGATGCAGGCGCTGCACAGCGACCCGGAGAGCTACGCCCGCACGAGCTTCGACACGCCGCCGCCGTACACGCAGGTGCGCACACGCAAAGAGAGGTGTGAGGGGTGGGGAGCGAGGGGGCAAAGGCAGTTGGCTCAGGTGGATCGAAGAAGGGAGACGAAGCGACGAAGAAGGGAGACGAAGCGACGAATAAGCGCACTCACATTCCTCCCAACGCCTGGGCACCACGTAACTCCATGCCGCTGCCCGCCGCCACCGCTTCCCCATTCCTACAGACGCAGCTGGGTATGGAGCCGCCCACGCACGACGCACCGGTGGGCCTGGGCGAGGCGTGCCTGGAGGTGACGGAGGAGCACCAGCACCGGCAGCAGGCGCGGCAGCAGCGGGCCGCAGCCGAGGCGGCGGCGGCCGTGGCGGCCGCAGATGCCGCCGTCGCGCTCACGGAGGGCCGGTCGTTGCCCGCCACCAGCGCCACCAGCGCCACCACCGACAGCCACAGCCACACCGGCCCGGCCGACACCAGCGGCTCGGGCGCTGCAGGCGCCGCCACCGGAGAAGACACCAGCGCCGCGGGCCGCCTCCCCCATGGCCACGCCTCCCCCCCCCCCTTACCCCCGCACCCAAGAATTCTGATAGCATAATAGCAGTTCCCGAAGGCGCGGGCTCGCAGGAATCGTTCTCCTTACCGCACGCGGGGTTCCCCGCCGCAGCGACATGGCACCCGGCCCATCCTGCGTGCCGGCTCCGTTTGCCCAACTTCGCTCATACATCTATCGCAGAAACTTTAACGCTTGCAATACCACAATGTCCAGAACCAACACTGCACGCACGGCCTCGCTCCTAGCGATGGACAACTTAACCATTGTCCCCAACCTCGCTCCGACACCGCTTCACCTCCTCCTAACGAACTCAAATCTAACCAATATTCATCGTATCCTGCCCCGGCTTCGTGCCTTGCGCATTTGCGCTGTGCTGACGCCAACATGGGCTTTTCCGAAACCCTTGCCTCGCCAGCACCTCTGCCTGGCCCCGCGAGGCGTGCACCTTCACGCAACAGCTCCATACGCATGTAAGCTGCGTGCTAGCGGCTATGGAGCGGGCCGGTATGTGCTTCCCGCCATTTCCGCCCTCCCCGCGTGTGTCCCGGGCCCTGCCGGGGCTCTCCCACCACCCCCACGCCTCCCCCACTTCCTCCCGGCCACCCCCCACTTCCTCCCGGCCACCCCCACCGCTCCCCAACACCGCACCCCCCACCCCCGCCCGCGCCGGCCGTCGAAACCGGCTGAGAGCTCTACCGGATACGGGGCGCAGTCCCCGCATCCCAGCACTAGTGGTAGAGCTTTCAGCTCTACACTGTGGGGCGTAGGGCGCCGCCAATCGATATCCTAGCGGGCGGACCTTTTGGAAAATTTTATCCCCGATTCTAATATATATATGATTATACGCGATGTGCTAAATTACAGTGGATTAGCCGTAGCACCGCCAGCCCGGGCAACGCGCGCCGCGCGATGGACGCCGATCAGCATCCGGCCAACCGTCGACACACTACTCGCCCCCGCCCGCGCCCACCCCCGCGCCGCCCCAGCGCCTGCCATGCGCCTAGTAATTCACACATAATTAGCTGTATACGTCGCGACACGCAGCAGGCGGCGGGGGCCCAGCGGAGCAGGCGGTTGCGACTTGGGCCGCCTACCTGGCTAGGGGGAGGGGATACGTCCCACCGCTCGCGACCCACCTTAGCCCCCCGCCGCCCCCAGCCCCCCCAGCCTTTTATCTGTCTGTTGCACTGCAGGCCGCGCGCGCTAGCACCACAGCCGTGCAGCAGGCGGCGGCGCCCGGGCGGTGGCGGGGGGGATGCTCGAGCATCGTGCGGTGCCACCGCCGGCCAGGAGGTCACACGTTCAAACCGCGCTGGTTTCGCCCAACATGGATTTTCATACTCGGTGTTTATCAACACCGCACACACCTCGGTGTATCGATGAAGCATATAATATCCAAAGCAGCGCTCGTGCCAAACCAGTTTCCCATACCACAATTGTTTCCGGGGGGGGGGGGTCCCGAGACGAGAGGGGAGGAGGGGGGAGCCGACACAGTGCCCGTGCCCGCGCCGCATGCACTGCATGAGGACAGCAAAACTTCAAATGCGTGTCGGACCTCCAAATACATTCGGAATTTACACAATATCAATTTAAAGCATCGGCCGCCCGATTCACGCAAACCCACCGACACAATGACCAAACTGGGCCAGCAGCAGCACCAGCTGCGCTATGACCTTACCGAGCTGGTGCCGTTCCTTCGAAAAGCCTTACGCGAGGAAGGCCTGCACCTCTGGAGCCACTGGGCGGAGCTCACACGATACGTTTTCGCGATGCCCAGATTTCGCACCAACTATTACGACGCGGCCAAATTCACCAACTGGCTCTCCAAGCAATCCGCAAAACTAGAGCCGCTGGTGCTGGGCGTGGTGCAGCGCGAGAACCAGCGCGAGGAGGCAACGGCTGCTGCCGCGGCGCGCGCGGCGCCCCCACCCGACCTGGAGGTCACGCCCTCAGGTAATACCGGACAGGCACGGACGAAACGTGGCGGCGCCGTTGCTCACAAACCCATATGTGTACAACAGGGTACCGCCTGGAAGATGAGCCGTTGGCGACGTATCTGCTGCAACTGCTGCGAGAAGGCGTGTGTGTTTGGGGCCACTGGACCTCCCTCGCCGCCGCCCTCCAGCAGGCGCACTACAGCCGCGTGGATGCAGACCCGCAGCTGATGCAGCACATGCTGTTCAAGTACCTTGACAATCACCACGCCCGCCTCGCAACAGCACTAGAGGAGAAGGGCTTCCACGTGCAGTCGCCGGTAGAGCTGCTGCTGCCGGTGCTGTCCAGCGTGCTCGAGCAGCAGCCCAACCTCTGGGGCCACTGGGAGGACCTGGCCCGCCAGCTATACGTCACGGACCGCCTGCCGGCGGCCCTGGACCAGCACAGCATCTTCTGCCTGCTGCAGAACTACCACGCCGATTTCCAGCAGCACCTCGAATACGGTAGGTGCCCTACACGGGCGTGGGCGTGGGCATGGAGACGTGGGCGTTGGCGCGTGGGCGTGGGCCACCGTATGCGCCTGGGCATGGGCGAGGGTAAGGGCGCGGATTTGGGCGTGGGTACGGGCGAGGGCGCGGGCGGAGGCGAGGGCTTGGGCATGGACAGAGCCGTGGGCAGGGGCGTGGGCAGGGGCGGAAGCGCGCACGAGAGCACGGGCGGCAACACAGGCGCGGGCGTGCGCACGAGCGTGAGCGGGGGGGGGGGCGGGGATGCGGGCATGGGTGAGGGGCGCGGGGCGGAAGCGCGCGGGGGCGCGGGCTGAGCTATAACATGGACTAAGGCACGGGCTCACACATGAGTGTGGGTGGGCGCGGGCGTGGCGCGGACTTACAATTCCTCCCTCATACACACCTCGCAGGTGCCCCCCATGGCGCCAGCAGCGTTGGCGCCGGCCAGGGTGGCGGCAGTGGCAGCGGCACAGGCGGCGGCGTCAGCGACGACGAGCGCGACTTTCCGCTCCTCCACCCGCCCCTCGCGCTGGCCACGCTGCAGGACCGGGTGTTCCAGGGCACCATCGACCTGATGGCCCTGGACCTGCAGCCGGGCGAGTACCGCAGCACCTCGGAGCCGTGGGACGACGCAGCGGACGAGGCGGCGGCGCAGCTGTTCCGCGACAAGCTGCGCGAAAACTGCCGCCTGCCGGAGCGCGTGTGCTGCGTGTGTGCCATCCGCTGCACAGCCCGGGAGATGTTCGCCGGCTCGCCGCTCCCCTACAGCAGCCTCGCGGCGGAGCTTGAGCAGCTGCGCGTGGACACGCCGGCCAGCCCGGAGGTGCCGCGGAAGGGCAACACGCACTGGACGCACTACGGCACCACCTACCACCTCCTGCCCCAGGCGATTCAGCCGCCGCCGCCCGGCTCGGACGACCCGCTGCTGGCCATCTGCAGCGCCTGCTACTCGGCGCTCACCAGCAACTGCCAGGACCTGGAGAAGCGCGTGCCGCGGCTGGCGCTCGCGCGCTGCGACATCGGCCCCATGCCCGACTGGTACGAGGGGTTCACGATGGTGGAGCAGATGCTGCTGGCGCCCATGCGCATGATCCGCAGCGTGGTGGTGCTCAGCAACCCCAGCCTGTGGCGCCCCGTCAGCCAGAGCCACCACGCGCTCCACGGGCACTGTATCAGCTTCCCCAACCCCGGCCTGGCGGCACTGGCGCGCGCGCTGCCGCTGCGACTGGACGACCTGCCCGAGCTCATCCGGGTCAACCTGGTGGGCGTGGCGCCCACGGTGGAGGCGGCCCGCGCGCAGGCGGAGGCCATGGCGGCCCGCGGCTGGCCGCCGCTCACCGTGGACGGGCGCAAGGTCGCGCGCTACGTCGCGCACCTGAGCGTGCTGATGTCCACCGAGCCAGAGCTCTGGGCGGGCGTGCAGGTCAACACCGACGCGCTGGAGGAGATCGCGCGGTTCAGCGCCCAGCCCCGCATCCCGCCGCAGATCCTGGCCTCGCTGACCAACGTGCCGCCCGGCGAGTTCACCATCAAGGTGATGCAGGCGCTGCACAGCGACCCGGAGAGCTACGCCCGCACGAGCTTCGACACGCCGCCGCCGTACACGCAGGTGCGCACACGCAAAGAGAGGTGTGAGGGGTGGGGAGCGAGGGGGCAAAGGCAGTTGGCTCAGGTGGATCGAAGAAGGGAGACGAAGCGACGAAGAAGGGAGACGAAGCGACGAATAAGCGCACTCACATTCCTCCCAACGCCTGGGCACCACGTAACTCCATGCCGCTGCCCGCCGCCACCGCTTCCCCATTCCTACAGACGCAGCTGGGTATGGAGCCGCCCACGCACGACGCACCGGTGGGCCTGGGCGAGGCGTGCCTGGAGGTGACGGAGGAGCACCAGCACCGGCAGCAGGCGCGGCAGCAGCGGGCCGCAGCCGAGGCGGCGGCGGCCGTGGCGGCCGCAGATGCCGCCGTCGCGCTCACGGAGGGCCGGTCGTTGCCCGCCACCAGCGCCACCAGCGCCACCACCGACAGCCACAGCCACACCGGCCCGGCCGACACCAGCGGCTCGGGCGCTGCAGGCGCCGCCACCGGAGAAGACACCAGCGCCGCGGCCGCCTCCCCCATGGCCACGCCTCCCCCCCCCCTTACCCCCCGCACCCAAGAATTCTGATAGCATAATAGCAGTTCCCGAAGGCGCGGGCTCGCAGGAATCGTTCTCCTTACCGCACGCGGGGTTCCCCGCCGCAGCGACATGGCACCCGGCCCATCCTGCGTGCCGGCTCCGTTTGCCCAACTTCGCTCATACATCTATCGCAGAAACTTTAACGCTTGCAATACCACAATGTCCAGAACCAACACTGCACGCACGGCCTCGCTCCTAGCGATGGACAACTTAACCATTGTCCCCAACCTCGCTCCGACACCGCTTCACCTCCTCCTAACGAACTCAAATCTAACCAATATTCATCGTATCCTGCCCCGGCTTCGTGCCTTGCGCATTTGCGCTGTGCTGACGCCAACATGGGCTTTTCCGAAACCCTTGCCTCGCCAGCACCTCTGCCTGGCCCCGCGAGGCGTGCACCTTCACGCAACAGCTCCATACGCATGTAAGCTGCGTGCTAGCGGCTATGGAGCGGGCCGGTATGTGCTTCCCCGCCATTTCCGCCCTCCCCGCGTGTGTCCCGGGCCCTGCCGGGGCTCTCCCACCACCCCCCACGCCTCCCCCACTTCCTCCCGGCCACCCCCACTTCCTCCCGGCCACCCCCACCGCTCCCCAACACCGCACCCCCCACCCCCGCCCGCGCCGGCCGTCGAAACCGGCTGAGAGCTCTACCGGATACGGGGCGCAATCCCCGCATCCCAGCACTAGTGGTAGAGCTTTCAGCTCTACACTGTGGGGCGTAGGGCGCCGCCGCTCGATCTCCCAGCGGGCGGACCTTTTGGAAATTTTATCCCCGATTCTAATATATATATGATTATACGCGATGTGCTAAATTACAGTGGATTAGCCGTAGCACCGCCAGCCCGGGCAACGCGCGCCGCGCGATGGACGGCGATCAGCATCCGGCCAACCGTCGATACACTACTCGCCCCGCCCGCGCCCACCCCCGCGCCGCCCCAGCGCCTGCCATGCGCCTAGTAATTCACACATAATTAGCTGTATACGTCGCGACACGCAGCAGGCGGCGGGGCCCAGCGGAGCAGGCGGTTGCGACTTGGGCCGCCTACCTGGCTAGGGGGAGGGGATACGTCCCACCGCTCGCGACCCACCTTAGCCCCCCGCCGTCCCCAGCCCCCCCAGCCTTTTATCTGTCCGTTGCACTACAGGCCGCGCGCGCTAGCACCGCAGCCGTGCAGCAGGCGGCGGCGCCCGGGCGGTGGCGGGGGGGATGCTGGAGCATCGTGCGGCACCACCGCCGGCCAGGAGGTCACACGTTCAAATCGCGCTGGTTTCGACCAACATGGATTTTCATAGTCGGTGTTTATCAACACCGCACACACCTCGGTGTATCGATGAAGCACATACTATCCAAAGCAGCGCTCGTGCCAACCAGTTTCCCGTACCACAATTGTTTCCGGGGGGGGGGGTCCCGAGACGAGAGGGGAGGAGGGGGGAGCCGACACAGTGCCCGTGCCCGCGCCGCATGCACTGCATGAGGACAGCAAAACTTCAAATGCGTGTCGGACCTCCAAATACATTCGGAATTTACACAATATCAATTTAAAGCATCGGCCGCCCGGTTCACGCAAACACGTCGACACAATGACCAAACTGGGCCAACAGCAGCACCAGCTGCGCTATGACCTTACCGAGCTGGTGCCGTTCCTTCGAAAAGCCTTGCGCGAGGAAGGCCTGCACCTCTGGGGCCACTGGGCGGAGCTCACACGATACCTGTTCGCGATGCCCAGATTTCGCTCCGACTATTACGACACAGCCAAATTCACCAACTGGCTGTCCAAGCAATCTGGAAAACTAGAACCGCTGGTGCTGGGCGTGGTACAGCGCGAGAACCAGCGCGAGGAGGCAACGGCTGCTACCGCAGCGCGCGCGGCGCCCCCACCCGACCTAGAGGTCACGCCCTCCGGTAATACCGAACAGGCGCAGTTGAACCGTGACGGCGCTGTTGTTAACACCATAACGTATGTACACACACAGGCTACCGCCTGGAAGATGAGCCGCTGGCGACGTATCTGCTGCAGCTGCTGCGAGAGGGCGTGTGTGTTTGGGGCCACTGGACCTCCCTCGCCGCCGCCCTCCAGCAAGCATACTACAGCCGCGTGGATACAGACCCGCAGCTGATGCGGCACATGCTGTACAAGTACCTTGACCACCACCACGCCCGCCTCGCAACAGCACTAGAGGAGAAGGGCTTCCACGTGCAGTCGCCGGTAGAGCTGCTGCTGCCGGTGCTGTCCAGCGTGCTCGAGCAGCAGCCCAACCTCTGGGGCCACTGGGAGGACCTGGCCCGCCAGCTATACGTCACGGACCGCCTGCCGGCGGCCCTGGACCAGCACAGCATCTTCTACCTGCTGCACAACTACCACGCCGATTTCCAGCAGCACCTCGAATACACCATACTCGGTAGGTGCCCTACGCGGGCGTGGGCGTGGGCATGGAGACGTGGGCGTTGGCGCGTGGGCGTGGGCCAGCATATGCGCCTGGGCATGGGCGAGGGTAAGGGCGCGGGCCTGGGCGTGGGTGCGGGCGAGGGCGCGGGCGGAGGCGAGGGCATGGGCATGGACAAAGGCATGGAAGAGGCGTGGGCAGGGGCGGAAGCGCGCACGGGAGCACGGGCGGCAACACAGGCGCGGGCGTGCGCACGAGCGTGAGCAGGGGCGGGGGCGGGGATGCGGGCATGGGTGAGGGCGCGGGCGGGGGCGCGAGCGGGGGCGCGGGCTGAGCTATAACATGGACTAAGGCACGGGCTCACACATGAGTGTGGGTGGGCGCGGGCGTGGGCGCGGACTTACAATTATACTCGCACTGAACCCATTCTTCCGCCATACACACCTCGCAGGTGCCCCCCATGGCGCCAGCGGCGGTGGCGCCGGCCAGGGTGGCGGCAGTGGCAGCGGCACAGGCGGCGGCGGCGGCAGCGACGACGAGCGCGACTTTCCGCTCCTCCACCCGCCCCTCGCGCTGGCCACGCTACAGGACCGGGTGTTCCAGGGCACCATCGACCTGATGGCCCTGGACCTGCAGCCGGGCGAGTACCGCAGCACCTCGGAGCCGTGGGACGACGCAGCGGACGAGGCGGCGGCGCAGCTGTTCCGCGACAAGCTGCGCGAAAACTGCCGCCTGCCGGAGCGCGTGTGCTGCGTGTGTGCCATCCGCTGCACAGCCCGGGAGATGTTCGCCGGCTCGCCGCTCCCCTACAGCAGCCTCGCGGCGGAGCTTGAGCAGCTGCGCGTGGACGCGCCGGCCAGCCCGGAGGTGCCGCGGAAGGGCAACACGCACTGGACGCACTACGGCACCACCTACCACCTCCTGCCCCAGGCGATTCAGCCGCCGCCGCCCGGCTCGGACGACCCGCTGCTGGCCATCTGCAGCGCCTGCTACTCGGCGCTCACCAGCAACTGCCAGGACCTGGAGAAGCGCGTGCCGCGGCTGGCGCTCGCGCGCTGCGACATCGGCCCCATGCCCGACTGGTACGAGGGGTTCACGATGGTGGAGCAGATGCTGCTGGCGCCCATGCGCATGATCCGCAGCGTGGTGGTGCTCAGCAACCCCAGCCTGTGGCGCCCCGTCAGCCAGAGCCACCACGCGCTCCACGGGCACTGTATCAGCTTCCCCAACCCCGGCCTGGTGGCACTGGCGCGCGCGCTGCCGCTGCGACTGGACGACCTGCCCGAGCTCATCCGGGTCAACCTGGTGGGCGTGGCGCCCACGGTGGAGGCGGCCCGCGCGCAGGCGGAGGCCATGGCGGCCCGCGGCTGGCCGCCGCTCACCGTGGACGGGCGCAAGGTCGCGCGCTACGTCGCGCACCTGAGCGTGCTGATGTCCACCGAGCCAGAGCTCTGGGCGGGCGTGCAGGTCAACACCGACGCGCTGGAGGAGATCGCGCGGTTCAGCGCCCAGCCCCGCATCCCGCCGCAGATCCTGGCCTCGCTGACCAACGTGCCGCCCGGCGAGTTCACCATCAAGGTGATGCAGGCGCTGCACAGCGACCCGGAGAGCTACGCCCGCACGAGCTTCGACACGCCGCCGCCGTACACGCAGGTGCGCACACGCAAAGAGAGGTGTGAGGGGTGGGGAGCGAGGGGGCAAAGGCAGTTGGCTCAGGTGGATCGAAGAAGGGAGACGAAGCGACGAAGAAGGGAGACGAAGCGACGAATAAGCGCACTCACATTCCTCCCAACGCCTGGGCACCACGTAACTCCATGCCGCTGCCCGCCGCCACCGCTTCCCCATTCCTACAGACGCAGCTGGGTATGGAGCCGCCCACGCACGACGCACCGGTGGGCCTGGGCGAGGCGTGCCTGGAGGTGACGGAGGAGCACCAGCACCGGCAGCAGGCGCGGCAGCAGCGGGCGGCAGCCGAGGCGGCGGCGGCCGTGGCGGCCGCAGATGCCGCCGTCGCGCTCACGGAGGGCCGGCCGTTGCCCGCCACCAGCACCACCAGCACCACCACCGACAGCCACAGCCACACCGGCCCGGCCGACACCAGCGGCTCGGGCGCTGCAGGCGCCGCCACCGGAGAAGACACCAGCACCGCGGCCGCCGCGGCCGCCGCCACCTACGTGGACCGCGCCGCTCGGGGTGTGGAGTTGGAGAAGCGGGTGGAGGCGCTGCTTGCGGCCACCGTTCAACCCAACCCAGAAGAGGTACGTGGCCGTGGGCGTGGGCGTGGGCGTGGGCGTGGGTGTGGGCGTGGGCGTGGGCGTGGGCGTGGGCGTGGGCGTGGGCGTGGGCGTGGGCGTGGGCGTGGGCGTGGGCGTGGGCGTGGGCGTGGGCGTGGGCGTGGGCGTGGGCGCGGGCGTGGGCGTGGGCGTGGGCGTGGGCGTGGGCGTGGGCGCGGGCGGGTGCACCAATCTACCAACAACCACACCACCTACGACCATACTGATGGATCCGCTCGTGTCCTTAGTGGCTGTGCCCATAAACCCTTCCTCGTACGTGTTCTCACACCTACCCGCTGCTCACGGTACAGGAGGTGGGCCAGGACGAGCCCGCGGACGCCACTGCGGATGAGGCGTTACTCCTGGCGGCGGCACGCCCTCGCGAGGTAGGCGAGGTGACCATATGCGCGCACACACACACACACGCACACACGCACGCACACACACACACACACACGCGCACGTACGCACACGCACACACACGCACGCACCTGGCACTTGTGGAAGGCGTGATCTATGTCTTCTCATCTAACTTTCTGCCGCTGCTGCTCAACCCCTGCTCAACCGAAACAGGAGGACCAGGAGCCCAACGCCGCGCACCACCGCCGCGTAGACCACGCGCCCGGCAAGCTGACCGCGCGTGTCAACCAGGAGGCCGTGGCCACCGCCATCCGCAACGCCATGCGCACCTTCACGCTCACGCGCAAGGTGAAACAAGTGCTCAGCCCGCCACGACGGCAGTGGAAGGAGCTGGCCAACATCATCTTCCGCATGGTGTACCCGGACGTGGCGGCGGCGGAGTGGCAGGACACGTACAACCACCTGGTCACGCACCTGTCCAGCTACGGCCGCACGCACTACACCAAGCTGCTGGAAGAGTGGCCGGAGCTCACCGCCCAGGCGGCCGCCATCGAGCTGGCGCGCCAGAAGCGGGTGGCGGAGGAGCGCCGCGCCATCGCCACCGGCGCGGCGCCTGCACCAGGTGCGGCGGCCACCACGGCACCCGCAGCAGATCAACCCGCCACTGCCGCCATTACCGCCGCCACTGCCGCGGCGGGCGCAGTCCAGTCCAGCCCCTTCATCGCCACCGCCGCCAACACCACCAGCAGCACCGCCGCCACCGCAGACACCGCAGCAGCGCCAGCAACAGGCATTCCGCTGGTGCCCACCCTGCATCCTTATACACGCAGTGCGGCGCGCGCAGCGCGCAGCAGCCGCCGCCTACCAGGCCTGGCATCTCCCGGAGTGCCGGTGCTGCGCTCCGGCACGGCACAAGCGCCTGCAACGATAGCCCCGCCGCCGGCGGCGGCCACGCCGCCGGCAGCGCCGGACGCAGACTCCACGCCGCCGCTCCCAGCACCAATGCCTCTGCCCGCTCCCAGCGCCACCAGCACACCCCCGCCGAGTCCACCCGCAGTACCAGCAGCGGCTGCAACCACCGCGGCGCCCCCTGACGCCGCGGAGCAGCAGGAGCCGCTCATCGGCGGCAACATGCTGGGCTTCCACGAGATGGACTTCCTGTCCCAGCTCAGCCCCACGCTGGACCCGGAGGTGACGCGCCAGCAGGCCGCCAGCACCGGCAGCGTGCTGGACATCATCGGCCGCATCACGCGCGGCGAGCAGCTGGTGGTGCCCCACGGCACGCAACAGCAATCGGACTACACGTGGGGCTTCTGGCAGTTGTCTCACCCGGAGGCCTTCCCGAACGGCACCGGCTTCAAGCCCCACAACATGTCGGACGAAACGTGGGTCCGCCTACTGCTGCGGCGCTGGCGCCCGCCCAACTACCCGGAGATGCCCATGCTGACGGCGGACCTGATCAACGTGCTGCAGCGGCACCAGGTCAACCGCTGGTCGGACATTAAGCTGCGCATGGACCCCCGCCTCATGCGGCGCCTGGGCAAGATGCGCCAGGACACGCTGCTGGGCGTGCTCGACTTGCTCAAGTCAGGCAAGCGCGGCGCGCTGCTCACGGCCACGCTGGCCGCGCTGGGCCAGGACGCCACCGACCTGTACCACGCCTTCAAGTTCGTGTCGGGCCACGTCACCGGCTCGCCGTACTCGCTGGCGTCGGTTCGCAGCCGACAGATGGGCGGCAGCTGGCTCACCTTCGGGCCCTGCACCCTGAGCCTCACGTTCAGCCTGGCGCCGCAGCACTGCCAGCTGGTGTTTGAGCTCATGGGCCGCCCCTACACCTTCCAGCAGGACGGGCAGCCCAACCGCAGCTGCACCAACCCCGACGGCTCGCCCAACCCGCAGCACCAGCCGTCGCGAGACGAACGCATGCAGCTCATCGCCTCCCACCCCAGCGCCTGCGCCGATATGTTCCAGGCCCTCGTCGACACCGTCTGCGAGGTGTTCCTGGGCTGGCCGCCCGGCGCCACCCGCCAGGAGAACCCGGACTGCCTGTTGGGCCACGTCAGCTCCTGGTTCGCCAACTCGGAGACCACGCAGTCGGGCGACCTGCACGCGCACTGCTGCATCACGCAACCGGCCATGGACGTGGAGCGCGTGCGCCACGAGCTGCAGTCGCCCCAGGCGGCGGCGCGGCTGTTCGCGTTGATGGAGAGCGTGGAGCGCCAGTGGCTGCCCAGCCCGGACATGGTGTGCCCGGAACTGGGCATCGTGGCCGTGGACCCCTCCCTGCCGCCCGTAGAGGTGCACGCCAACCCCCCCACGCAGCTGGCCATGGAGACGCAGCCCGTGCTGAGCGACCGCCCCGCCTGGAAGCGCGCCGTGGCGGAGGCCATCTGCGAGCGCCTCAACCACCAGCACACCTTCACCTGCGCCAAGTGCGGCGGCAAGGCGACGCACTGCAACTGCCGCCTGCGCATGCCGCGCCCCGTGTTCCCCCACACCCACGCCTACCTCACCGGCCTCATCCGCCTGCGCCGCTGCGGCCCCATGATCGTGCCGCACCTCACGCCGCTGGTGCTGGCGCAGCCGTGCAACAACATGGTGTTCTTCACTATAGAAGGCAGCCGCTGGGCGCGCGAGGCCATCCTGTGGGCGGCGGCGCACCCCGACGCCACCGCCGACGACCCGCACTTCCAGCCGCCCAACCTGGACGAGGTGAGAGCCGCGGCGTGTGAGCGCCCGCACATACTCCATACATTGCAGCGCCCTTCACGCCTCCCAGCCTATTGCCCCCGCACCTCATCACGCTGCCCACCTACATGAACACGCATTCGCAGCCTCATCTCCCCTTCGTCATCTTTCAACACCATTCAACCCGGCAACCCGACAACCCCTCCCCCTCTCCCCACCCACGCATCTCTCCGCTCGTCCGCCTCTCAGGTGGCCGCCGACATCGCGGAGTACGCCGTCGCCTACGCCACCAAGAGCGACGGCGAGAACGCGAGCGTCGTGGGCACCAGCACCCTGGAGGAGGTGGAGAAGCAGCTGCGCGAGCTGGAGGACCGCGAGCGCACGCGGCAGCACGCGCCCAACCGGCCGCCACCGCGTGACGCACTGGCGGACCGCGGCCGGTACCTGCTGGCGCGCGCCACCAACGCAGCGCAGGGCGCTCAGACGTTGCCGCTCACCATGGCGGCGCACGTGGCCACCAACGGCGGCTTCTCGCTGGAGTCGCACCGGTTCAAGCTGCACGACACGCGGCTATACCACTCGCGCCTGCAGGAGCAGACCAGCGTCGCAGAGGACAACCGGTTCATGGACTTCACGCCACAGTTCGTCCTCACGACGCCGGCCCACGGCGCCGCGGCGCCAGCCCCCAGCACAGCCACCACTGCCACAGGTGCAGCAGCGGCCACGCCAGCCGCTGACGTCGCGTACGCCCACGGCACAGGTGCCTACGGCTACGCAACACCCACGGCAGAGGAGCCCGGCAGCCCCACACCCATGGACGTGGACCCGACCGCCAGCGCCGCCGACACCGCCGCCAGCAGCAGCGATACGGACGGCGACGGTGAGGGCTTCTACGAGCTACACCCGCGCATGCGGCCGGCGCGCCAGCGCAAGCGGCAGCGGCCCGGCGGCACAGAGGCGGCGTACGACGTGGACCTGGACGTGGTGCCGGAGGCGGTGGCGCTGGCGGAGGAGGAGCTGGCGCGGGCGGCCGGCCACCCCGGCACGCTGGCGGAGGAGCAGGAGGCGGCCGCGCAGGCCACCACCGCGCGCGACAAGGAGTTCGCCGCCGCCTTTGCCGCCAGCCGGGCGGCGCACCGACCGCTGCTGGGCATCATCCCGGGCCTGGACGACTACGCCTGGCGCGGCAACGCGCTGCTGCCCTTCTCCCCCGTGCTGGTCACCATGTGGTTCGCCAAGGTACGAACGTCCAACGCCTGCCTCTTGTCGCCTCGCAGTCATTACGACACCGCACAATTGCCTCTTCGCCATCGCCGCCCGCCGCCTCTCGGTACCTTTCCTTCTCCCACGCCCGTGTCTAACCCGCCACAACTCCAACTCGCCCGCCGCAGGTGCCCATGTCCAAGTCCGAGAAGGCGGTTGCGGCGGCAGAAGACACTGCCGCGGATGCGGCGGCCGCAGCAGCCAGCAGCTCCACCGCACCGCCCCTCCTCCTGCACAGCTCCCTCGTCCGCCTGGCGCGCTGCCACCCGCAGTACCACACCCACCGCTGGGCGCAGCACCGCAACCCCTTCATCATCCAGACCATCAGCGACCCGCCCCTGCGGCCACCCGACACAGCCTCGGAGCCGGAGCGGGAGGAGTTCGCGGCCTGGGCGGTGGCCAACTTCGGCGTGTGGACCGCGGACAAGAACGGCAACGTCTACCTGCACCCCGAGCGCGGCGAGCCCGCGGCCGAGGACATGGACGTGGACCTCAAGTACTGGCCGGAGTACTTGCGCATCACGGACCCCAGCAGCAGCGACCCCGCAGTCCGCATCGCGCGCCGCTTCCTGCGCAACGTCCAAAGCCGCGCTTCTTCCCTCCTGCGCGGCGAGGCCAAGCGCGTGGCGCTGGCGGCACTGCAGAAGAGTCTGGACACGGGCGAGGGCGAGGAGTCGCTGGCGCAGATGCTGCCGGAGATCCACATGCCGGACGACGAGCAGGGGCTGCTCACGGTTGAGCTGGGGGGCATGGACGAGGAGGAGCTGGTACGGCAGATGCAGGAGCAGGAGGCGGACCAGCTGGAGGCGCAGGAGGAGACAGACGCAGCCGCGGAGGCCGAACCGCAGCAGCTGCTGGACACCCAGCTGGACGAGGACGGCGCCCAGCGCCTGCGCCGCACCTTCCACGGCGTGCCAGTGGAACGCCACGGCACCTACGTCAGCGATGCGATGGCGCTGCTGCCGCCGCTGCCCCCCAACGCCTTCGCCACTCCCCCACCCGCCTCCGCCACACCAGCCGGCGCCGCACCAGCCGCCGCCGCCAGCTTCAGCGACATCACGCTGCCGGACGCGCCGCTGCTCATTGCCGGCGTGCCGGACCACCAGCTGGCCACGCTCAAGTCGCACCAGGACAGCTATTGTACGGCTGCCCAGCGCTCGGCCCAGGCGGAGCAGGAGCAGGCGCTGGCGGCGGCGGGCGTGACCACGCGGGGCGGCGCTGCCGGCCCCCGGTCGCCGCACCTGCAGCTGGTGCGCAGCGGCGAGGCGGTGTCCGCCAAGCTGACCACGTTCATGCCCAGCGGCAGTGAGGATCAAATCCGCTACTACTGCGGCAAGAACATTCCCCCCTTCATCCTGCTGCCCGGCGACCAGCTACCGTCGCCCGAGGAGACCGCCGACCTGTTCACGCTGACGCCGGACCAACGCACGCCGTTCCTGCACCTGGCGTACACGTTCCTGTGCGAGCTGCGCGGCCAGCGCTGCGAGCCGCTGCGCATCGTCATCACTGGCGACGCCGGCACTGGAAAGAGCCACATAATCACCGCCTTTGAGTGGTTCGCCTTCCAGCACCGCGGCTCCCACCTGGTCATGGTCACCACCTACATGTGGCGCGCCGCCATGAACGTGAGTAATGTAGCAGCCTCACAGCAACACACACACACCAGTAGACACGTGCCCGTCTTGCCCATTCCACCGCTGTGCCAGCGCACCTGACAGGGACGGTGGGCATTACCCTGAACTATCTTATCCACCGTCGTTTCGTCTCTCTCACCCCACCGTCGCTTCATCTCCCTCACCCCTCATTTCCCCCGCCGCCCTGCTCCCCCCGCCTCCACAGGTCACCACCCCCGGCACCAACGCGCTGTCCACCACCACGCTCTTCGCGCTGGGCCAGCGGCACAAGAAGAAGGGCCGCAGGCAGCCCACTCAGGCGGGCGTGGCGGCGCTGCGCTCCCGCACCCACTCCGTCCGCTTCTTGCTGGTGGACGAATACGCCGTGCTGGGCCTGGAGCACTTCACCAACGTGTGCCACCAGGCGCGCAAGGCCGCGAGCATGCAGTTCCCGTACCTGGTCATGCTACCGCCCGAAGAGCTGCCCTTCGGCTTCTTCCACGCCGCGCTGGTGGGCGACCCCCGCCAGCACGTGGGCCCCAACGCGCTGGCCATGCTGGCGGGCCTGCCCAACGAGCTGCCCGTGGACGCGCGCAACAAGAAGGGCCGCTCCAGCGGCGACCGCGCGGCGCACGCCAACAAGGGCCGCGACTTCCTGCGCGCCTTCAAGCAGGTCTACTACCTGCACCAGCAGCACCGGCGTGATGAGGCGCAGGCCAGTGGCATGGAGCTGCGCGAGGTGGCGCACCTGTTTGACGGCCTGGGCAAGGGCACCACGCAGCAGATCGTCGCGGCGGTGGAGAAGCTGAACCAGCGCGCGCTCAAGGCACAGCAGGAGCCCGGCGCGGCCCCCGCCGCCGCCACCAGCAGCGGTGGCGGCGAGGACAAAACCACCCTCCAGCAGCTGCAGAACCCCCACGCGGTGGTGCTGCGCCACGACGTGCAGCTCTTCCTCAACCGACGCCTGGCAGAACGGCAGGGGCAGCACCAGCCCATCTTCATCTGGCGCAGCGTGGACCGCCTCGCCACGCACGCGCCCGTGCCGCCGGACCTGGCGGCGCAGCTGGAGAACACCAGCTACGAATACACTACCAAGCTGCCCACCATCGGCATGTTCTTCCGCGGCATGGAGTACTGCTTCGGCGACAGCGCCTCGCCGCCCCTGCACCGGTGCACCAACAACCCGTGCGTGGGCGTGTCGCTGCTGCTGCACGAGTACGAGCCGCCACCCCCCGACACGCCGGGCATCCACGTGCTGTGCTACATGCCCAAGGGCATCATTGTGCGCCCCTGCGGCCCGCCCCTGGGCACCGTGTGCCCGCCCAGCGCTGGCGACGAGGTGCTGGTACCGCCCGACTGCATCCTGGTGGCGGCGGAGACGCACTCGTTCAAGGTGCCGTACAACGGTGACAACGTCTCCATCACACGCCAGGGCATCCGGCTGGTGGACGCCTACGGCATCACCGACTTCGCCATCCAGGGCGCCAACTACGGCATGGCGGACTGGATCGCCCACCTGAACCTGCCGCCCACTGGCGGCTTCACGCGCGCGTCGCTGTTCGTCATCCTCACCCGCTTCCGTGACTGGGCGGCGGTGCACCTACTAGCGCCGCTATGGAAGCCCAGAGACGTGGCCGGCCGTCTGATGGTGATGCAGCACTACCTGGCGCTGGGCCAGCGGGACCCAGCGCTGGCGGCAGAGCTGGACCGCCTGACGCAGCGCGCAAAGGAACAGGCGCAGGTGGCGCCGCAGGAAATCACCGCCGCCAAGCAGCGCGCAGTGCAGCTGCTGGCCAGCGCCACGGCCCCTGGCACGGGGGGCGCCACGGGCGCGGCAGCAGCCATGGTGGCGGGCGCCGTCGGTGCCACGCCGGGAGCAGCCACCGTGGCGGGGACTGCGGCGGCGGGTGCCGCGGCGCCCGGCACATAACCGTGCCAACCGCCACTGTTCGCCTGCACAGCCAACAGCCCGGCTCTCACAGGCCATGGGCCGCTGATGTTATATCGTGATCACACATCTCCAACTCAGAGCAGCCTGCAGCAGCTTTCGGCACGGAAACCTGCAGATCTCGGCGCGCGTCACTTGCGTAATGGGGGGTTCGCGGAATGGGGGGTCGCGGTTTCTTTGCGCGCGCTGCACTTGTTCACTCACTTCTTCAACCAACAGCTACAACGTCTGCTGCTTTACAACATCCCTTCCTACGGTCAGCGTCGGCATACTCTGCGCGGCCGTGGTGTCTCGCTTTTGGAAATTGCTTCCGCGGGTCCGCCGGCCGCTACCGCGATCCTCACCGCTGCTGCCTTCCATGTCATTTTCCTGATGCCTGTGACACCCTGTGCCGCCTCACAGACGTTTCCGGTACGCGCGCAACTCTTACGCACCTGTTGCCGCCACCGCGCCCGGTAAGTTGCTGCCGCGCGCGGCCCCCCGCCCTTCTCCGCACGCGCCCCGCACTCAGACCACCTTGCATTGTATCCGATCCAACGCCCCCATCCTCTCCCACCCTCCTCCCTCACACAGACTCGCCCGCCGCCGTGCTCTCTCCCACAATGGTAAATGCTCAACCGCAGATAGCACCGAGGCCATCCAGCGGGAGGGCTCATAGCTGTCCTGCCCCGGGCACCACCCATTGGCAGCAGCCTCAACAGCCCCAGTGTTATTACAGCTCCGGCGCCACTCTCCCCACACCACGCATGCATCACCCTCCTACCTCAGTGACTCAGCACTCCCTCCCACCCTCGCCCGCCCCACTCTTGTGCCCACAGATGAAGGTGGAGCGCTCCCTGTTCCGGAAGCGCCCCGCGCACCGGCAACAACAGCGACGACGACACCGACCGGCATGTGACGGCCAAGCCGCCCTCCGCCAGCGGCTCCGCCCCCATCGCCGGCGCGGTCGTGGCATTCACGTGTGGCCGGCACGCACCACGACGAGCCGGTGTTCCGCCTGTCCGGCTGGGCTTCGACAAGCTCCTGCTTGCCGTGCCCCAGCCGGATGACAGCTGCAACCTGGTCGCGGTGCTGGACTACCACGACCGCGCTCGGCCGCCTGCTGCGCCAGCAGCTGCACGCCAACGGCCCGGACGATGACGCGGTGGACGGCATTCGTGGGGCGCGCCCTTCACCCTGACCCTGCTGGGCGGCGGGCGGGCGCCGCCCACCAGTATAACAACGCCGTGCACACGACCTACTCTCGCGCTGATAACAGCCGCATTCGCGCGCGCGGTGAACATGCCCCTGCAGGTGCGTGACTCGGTTACGCATTCGGGTGGAGCCGACGTTGAAGCTATTCTACGAGTTGAACTATGCCTGGGGCTGGAGCTCGGGTTGGCGCTAGGGTTCGCATTGCACACCGTCTTCTTCAACACCGGCCCCACACTTCCTTGATGCGACCCTACCTGCTCTTCAACCCTCTCCCTATTGCCCATCTCCACCCCCTTCCCACCTGCCCCCCCCCCCACCCCCGCAGCTGCCCCGCATATTCCTCACCCGCCACGACGTGATGGTGCGCCACGGCGATTCAATCTTCACCCGAAACTTCTTCGTGTGCCTGGACCTGGCGCGCGCGCAACTCAGCGACCAGGAGGTGGACACTCACATCGCGGGCCGATGACACGGTCACCATGGCCCGCGGTGGCGTACAACTTCGACGAGCATGGGCATATCACGGACGGACTTCAAGAGACCATGCTGGAGGTACGATACCTCGTGGCGTGTGCACCCGCTCAAGCCTACAAACCTCGTGCTCCTTTTCATGCCGTGCACCTATCCCACCCGCCTCACCACCCCGCTCAACACCCCGCTTCAGCACCCCGCTTCGCGACACCCCGCTCCCACACCCCGCGCCCCACTCCCGCTCACACCCTACTCACACACACACACACACCCCTCCCCCCCCTACCGCATATCACTGCAAGGGCCGCCACCCCGCCTACAACCGCTGGTGTTCGACCACCTGCGCAAACCCGGCGTCGCCATGACGCCGCATGCTGGCCCTGATCAACGCCGCATACCTCCACGTAGGCTGGGTTGATGTCAGGATCCTAGCTGCAAAATCTGATGCATCTCAACCTGAAGCATTACGACCCCTTGCCCGCGTGCCGCGCTTTATGCATCAATTCCTCCACTCACCCCACTCACACCTGCCACTCCTCCTACCACCTCCTCCTCAGAACCCCATACATGCGCGAGCCCCTCCTGCGAGCCACGCACGAGGCGGCGGCGCGTGGCGGCGCACCCACCATCCACCCGCCATTCCGCCGCTCCTGCTAGCGCTGGACGTGGACGAGGGAGACCACCATCATGCCCGCGCCCGGCCTCAACCTGCCGCAGGAGGAGCAGGATGCAACGTGGGCGCACGCCGAGGTGCTGGCCGCGCGACATCGCCACTGCGTAAGTGCTCTGCGTTGCTCATCTTGCCTTCTCTGGCGCACACTGTTCCTACCGCCTCGCCTTCACCTCTGACATATCCCATCTTGCCACCACCACTCCCTCCTGATCCGCGCGCATACCCCACACACCCCCACTGCCACCACAGATGCTGTGTTTGCCATACGAAGGTGGGGCCCGGAAACCCCAACCGGGTGTGCGCGGACGCCACCTGCCCCGCTGCCGCCGCCGGCGACGAGACCGTGGACACCTACGTGTTTGCCGACGTGCTGTCCGTCCGCGCTGGCGACCTGTTCGACGGCATCTACGTAAGTGCACACCCACTTCCAGATTTAACAATGGCGCGCTCACATCCTCCACTCGTGTGCCCTCGCCGCCTTACCGCTACCACCTACAGCACGCCGCCAAACAGCAACGCACCTGTTCGGCACATGCATATTCCCTCATGCACCCCGCACACCCTCTCCCTACCCGCTTGCAGGCCGCCATCCCCATGCCCATTGCGCAGGAGCTGTTCCACGCCCTGCCCCCCTATCCCAACGCGGACGTGATGAAGCAGCAGTCCGTGGAGTGCTGCGTCACGCTGCACCGCGGCACCGTGGCCGCCACGGCCCTCGTGAACCACGACGTGGCGTAACCACAACGTAGATTCTAGTTCATCATACCGGTATGGACGGCCAAGTTGTTGAGGATGCACTATCGGGATTAGCAGGCGATCGCCCCGCCCGTGGCGTTTGATGTGGTGCTGGGATTTCATTAGATGGATGGCGCCGGTGCGGGCGTCCGGCAGGCCCGTGCGTGTACCGCTGGGCGACGGCGAGGGCCGTCACGCAGGTGGCCCGGAGCTTACGGTGGGTGCAGGTGGGAGGCCCGCCCCTCCTGCTGTTGGACTTACCATGAACGCGAAGACTGTGATGCAACTCGCGCCATACCTGGCCGCTTTGCGTGCAAATCATTGCTTGTTTGTATCTGATGCGAAGGTGG
>JAEHOC010000266.1:0-28858 GCA_016834605.1 Chlamydomonas incerta | reverse complement strand
ATGGAGGTGGTGGCCCTGGCCGCCACTTAACGCGATGGAGAGTGCACGGCGGTACATGGGCGCGCACGGAAGCCGTTCACTGAGGGGGCTCTGGCCCGGGCCAAGGCGGTAGCACTAGCTAGCATCAGAGGCTTGCTAGCCGACTTCGCTTCGCTTGGATTGCCACGGCGCCGGCGGGATAAGGCCTGGCTGAAAGTGTTCTGACACACACCCCTTCCTGCGTGTGTGGTGACCGGATGGAGGTGGCCATTCCGGATGTGTTGTGACCTTGACGACATGTGATTCCTGATTATCTGAAACCAAACACTAACAGTCTGTGATGCTGCGCTTACGACTATCTGACTTGACCAAACACGGACATGCGAGTAGTATTATAGCCACTTTTGTGCGTTTGAGATGGGGTGGGGTTGCATGCAACCGTAGGCTGGATTGAGGGGCCGATCGCAATCCAGGCTAGGTGGGGCGCTGGTTTCAACGGGTTCCACTGTATGTGCCTACTTTTCTGCCTGTTGAACAGCATTGGGCGCCATCGCTCTGATTAGGTGATGCGCCTGCTAGTCCTGCTACTGAATTGACATCAAACCTGCCTAACCTGCCTATGAAAACACATCTCTACGCGCGCTCAGTGACATGCGTACGGCTAGCAAACTTTGCCAGGTGTGATGGTCAGGGGAGTGACCCGAGAACCCGAGAAGGGACCACCTGTAATACTCACTCAAATATACGACGCCGCCTAAAAGCACGTGCGTAACTCTCCTAGCAGCCAACTCTCCTAGCAGCCAACTCTCTTAGCAGCCAACTTTCCTAGCAGCCAACTTTCCTAGCAGCCAACTTTCCTAGCAGCCAACTCTCTTAGCAGCTAATTTCCTAGCAGCAACCTTCGACAATAGCCGGCGGGCCTACTACTGCCTGCCATACAGCGAATTTCCAGCGACTTCCTGCACTTTCCAACCGCCGCGTCGGCATCCGTCCCCCGACGCTGTGTCGTCAGCTCCATTTATATCGCCTAGTATCCTGCAGATCAGCCTCAGGTTAACAGCTCAGTTTCCGCCGTCGCCACTCGGCGGCGAACCTTTCAGCGATGTCTTCGAGGACCGACGTCGACATGGCAGGCCCGAGTGCGTCCGGACCTCGCCCAGCTATTCGCCACGTCAACGGGCGCACAGTAATTATTCGGTGGATGCTATCAGCAGCGACAGAGATGGGCCCAGCGCACGCCGGCGCCCAGCTCATGGCGAAACTCATATCCCACGCGTTCCCCGGCGCTCGCGTGGGGCAATACGTCATCCGGTATGGTGAGGACACGAGCACCATGGTGCTACCATATGGGGGGGTTGCTGACATACCCCGCGCCCACAGCGTGCTCTTCCCGGTGAGCACGCCCCCCAGTGTATTGATGCAGCTGCAGCCCGGCACGCTGGTGCTGCCGCCCATCAGCCTGTTGGGGTCGGCAACCGTGGCCCCAGTCCTGACTGTGACGGACTGGGGTGACGGCAGCGCCACCTACACGGTCTCGGGCTATCCGCCAGATGTGCGGGACGACGACCTGGCTGCGTTCCTGCAGGAGCGCTCCCAGCACAGCGCAAGATCACTAGCGTGCTGCGGCAGGACGAGGCCCGCACGCGTACGTGCACGGTGCAGCGGGGGGCCGGCACTGCTGCCGCCCAAGCTGCAGTACTCGGATGGGGGCGTGCCGGATCACCCCTGCATCTTCTCGTGGGATTCTGAACGCAAGGCCGGCTGGGTCGTGACGGCCCGCCGCCGCGCAAGGAGGGACATATTCCCGGCCTGGCTGCCTGCCCGCGTGGGGCACGGCAAAAGCGGCGGCGGGCGGCGGTGCTGGCCAGCCGGCGGGCGGCCGCCCGGTGCAGCCGGCCCGGCAGCGGCTCCGCCGGCGGCCGTTGCCGGGCCGGTTGGGGCCGCTGGATGTGGACATGCAGCAGCTATCCGTGACCGCTGGGCCCGGCATGGTACCGGGGCTGGTGGGGCCGCCGGCGGCGGGGATCGCCGTTGGCCGTGCCTGGTGGCCTGGTGACGCCGGCGGGCGTCTCCGTGCCCCCGCCACCGCCGCCGGCGCCACCGCGCACGCCGCATCAGAAACAGCCGCAGCCGCAGCAGCAGCAACAGCAGCTCCAGCCGCTGTCACTTCCACAGCCGCCGCCACCGCCGCTGCTGCCGCCACAGCAGCCACCACAGCAGCCGTCACAGCTGCCTGCGCTGGCGCATCACGACCCAGCCGCCGCCGTCGCCGCCGGGGTTTGCCCATGCCGCAGGTGGGGAAGCATCTCTTACGCGACCGCCGCCCAGATACCAGCAGTGTCCGCCCTCGCGGGCCTGCTCCAGTCGCTCCCGTCTCTGGGGCTGGTGTCGCAGCCGCGTTCGCAGCAGCCGGCGCAGCAGCCGTCACCCGCAGCCATCGCAGCAGCAGCAGCAGCAGCAGCAGCAGCAGCATCAGCAGCAGCAGCAGCCAGCAGCAGCAGCAGCAGCAGCAGCAGCAGCAGCAGCAGCAGCAGCAGCAGCAGCAGCAGCAGCAGCAGCAGCAGCAGCAGCAGCAGCAGCAGCAGCCGGCGCAGCAGCCGCCACCCTCCTCCTCAGCAGCCGTCTACGTCTGTCGGATGCGCTCCGGTGGCCGCCGCGGGTGCGGCTGCCGGGGCAGGCGCGCCGTCTGGGGCTCACAGCGGCGCCCCACCCCGGTTGACGCGCGGGTTGCTGCCGCACCCTCAAGCAACGTGGCGACAGCAACGTTGCTGCCGGTGCGTGGAAACAGGGTGGGGGGGCGCCGCCGCAGTGGACGCATCGCGACTACAGGCGTTCGGGCCGGCCATGGGCTGCCGGCCTCGCCTCGCCACATTGGGGACATTGCGAAGATCACGCGGCGGGACCGCAAGACGCCGGTGGCCCGCCCGCACCCTTTGGAGCCCGGTCGCGTGGTGGCCCCTGCCGCCGCGGGCCTGGCTGCCGCCGCCACCGCCGCCCTTGTCGCTATGGAAACGGGCGGCGGTGACGCCGCCGTCGGTCAGGCCATGGCTGCCTTCAGCAGCGCCACGGCTGTGCCGAGTCTCGCCGCGCCGTCCGGCAGCCAGCGGGTGACAGACACCGCTGGTGCGGGAGCCGCCGCTGGCTCTCGCCGCAGGCGGGGGCCGGGCGGTGGGACCCACACGGCCGCGAGCCCGCGGCGGTGGCACCAACCGCTTCGCCGCCCTGGCCAACGCCGGCGACGCCGGCGTGGCGGATGGCGGCATGGACACCACGGAGGATCAGTAGTACCGCGCCGTCACATGACACGGCGCCGGGCACGTCAGGGTTGGCGGTTGCCGTTCCGGCCTCTTCGGATTGGCACGCACAACCTTGGCGGTATAGACTTCCCTACTCAACTCGCCAAACTTGCAGCAGCAGCGAAGACATGGGTCACGCTTCGCCTGGGACGTGGTGTGCGTCCAGGAGACTCATCATCGCAGCCTTAGTGACCGTGGCCGCTTTGAGGCGGCCCTCCAGACTGTGGCAAAGCAGCTTCACGTGCCCGGTTGGAGACTAGCAGCGTACCGGGCCACGCCGGTTTGAAGACCCGTACGCTGGCGTTGCCATCTTGGTGCGAGCGGACTTGCTGGCGTCCCATATCCTCAGCCCTGTCGCCACGCCACCGCCTGCACAGCCTCCCTACACCTCGTCGCGACGCCACCCCTCCTCCCCCTTCCCCTGAATCCGGCACCGCCGGCAACGATCCGTGTGCGGCACCCGACGGCAGCTCCCCTCCTTTCTCCGCACCGGCAGCCAGCCCCAGCCCCTCCCACGCTGCCGCTGCCCCAGCCGCTGCCCCAGATGCTCCTCGTGCGTCCCCCACGGGTCGACTTGCCACCTATTCCTTCTCCTGGCTCGGGCCACACCATCCACCTTACCAACGCCTACCTGCCAGCGCACTCGCCAGCAGCCCGAGCCCAGTTCGTGCAGCAGCATGTCTCCCCCCGGATATCCTCGCCGGGAATGCACGTTCTGGTTGGCGATTTCAACTTCGTCGTAAATGCAGCACTTGACAGCACCAGCCCAGGTCGCGCGCAGCGAGATGGTCACGTCGCCTCCCTCTTCACCGCTCTCTGCCCCGACCTGGTGGACGCGCACCGCCACCTCCACCCAGCCAGCCGCGACTACACACATCTGCAGAAGCTGGCTCACGGTGAAGCCAGCGGCGCCCGGCTTGATCGCGTGTACGTGTCGCGTGCCCTCCTGCCGTACGTGCCCAGCACTACAGTGGAAGCCAGCTCGCCCTCTGACCACCGGGTGGCCACCATGCTCCTCCTTCCCCGCCGCCCGCCCACCCGTGGCCCCGGTGCGCGTCGCAGCGGCATCGCTTTCGTGGATCATGAAGACCTAGTCGACCACCTTCAACTCTGGCTGACGGGGCAGCAGGCAGCTATGACATCGCCTGGTGAGGACTTCCTGCAGTGGTACTCAGCCTTCAAGCGGCGCCTCACGGCCGTCCTCGCCACCCTCAACAACACCGCCAAGCGGCGCGTACTTCGGATGTCCCAAGACGTGTGTGCGGCGCGTACGCACCTGGAAGCGGCGCGGGCCGCCGCGGACGCCTCGCAGCAGCCCACAGCTCACGCCAGTGCGATGGCCGCCCGCCCAGGCAGCTCTCGCTGCTGCCCTTCGGGCGGAGGCAGCCGCTACTGCCCACCGCATGCGGGTGGACTGGATCCGGAGTGGCGAGCGCCCCAACCCCTGCATCACAGAGGCTATTCATCCACCGCAAGACGCGACTGTCATTGTGGCCCTTCGCGATACGCATGGACACCTGGTTACGGATCCGGCCCCCATGGCGCAGGTAATGGCGGATTTCTGGGCGGCCATTGGGCAAGCCCCACCGGACCTCAACCCAGCGGACAAGTCGGCGGTGCTAGCCGCTGTCGCAGCCCACTCCGCGCAGCTACCAGCCGACCGTATGCAAGCCGCGGGGGCGAGCGCCGTATCGCAGGAGGAGGTACTGGCGGTCATTGCAGCAAGTAAGCCCGGAAAGTCCCCGGGCTGGGACGGCATTCCCACTGACGTCTACAAGGCCGCCCCAGGCGCATTCGCTCCCCTCCTTGCGCGGCTCTTCACCTCCATCGGCACCACCCAGCACACACCGCTGGACTTCACCAAGGGCATCATCACTGTGATCTACAAGGGCCGTGGTGACCGCATCAACGCCGGCAGCTACAGGCCCATCACCCTCTTATGCTCTGACTACCGTCTCCTCACCAAGGCGTTGGCCAACCGCATCAGCCCAGCCCTCGCCGCCACCATCCCACTTGAGCAGTCAGCGTTCCTGCCCGGGCGCGACATCGGCAGCAACGCCCTCTTCCTCCGCTCCCTCCCCCTGCTCCTGTCACAGCAGCGGCGGTCCGCCATTCTCGCCTTCTTGGACTTCGCCAAGGCGTACGACACCATCGATCGCAGCTTCCTCTATGAGGTCATGGCCACAATGGGCGCCGGCGCCGGCTTCATCTCCTGGGTCCGGCTACTGCTCACCGACACGACGTCGATGGCACGGGTCAACGGGTTCCTCTCCCGCCCAGCCAAGATATTTGCAGGTGTCCGCCAAGGCTGCCCCCTCGCGCCCCTGCTCTACCTCTTCATTGCGCACGCTCTATTCTGCTGGCTGAAGGAGTGTGGCGTCGGCATCCCTCTCGACCCCGCAGACCCGCATTCTACCGCTGTCGAGGCTGCCTTTGCCGACGACACCGAAGCAGCACTGGCCTCAGCTGCGGATGTGCCCGCCTTCCTGGGGCACATGGACCGCTTTGCGCGCGCCACTGGGCAAAAGCTGAATCTGGACAAGGTGGAGCTGCTACTGGTTGGCCACACTGCCGTTGGGTCTACAGCGTCCGCTCCTGCTCCAGCCGCTGGTCATGCCCCCGCCGTCGCCGCTGCCCCCGTCGCCGCCACCATCCCCGCCCCCGCACCCTCTACCGCGCCCGCCGCCATCCCCGCCGCCGTTCAGGCCCCCGCAGCCGCCGCAGCCGCCGTCACCGCCGCCATCCCCGTACCCGCGCCCGCATCTGCCACCATCCCCGCACCCGGCCCCTCCGCCGTCGCCACCACCGCCACCGCCCCCTCCGCCGTGGCTACCCCTGCTGTCTATGCCGCCGTCCGCATGCCAGCCGCCGCCCCCGCACCCGCCACCGTCCCCGCCCCCGCCCCCGCCCCCCCCTCCCGCCGCTGGACCCGCACCCGCCCTCGTTTGCCGCCGCGACCCCCGCCACCTCCCCCTCCGTCGCAGCCGCCCCTGCCGCCAATCCCGCCGTCCGAACGCCAGCCCCCGCCACCGCCGCCGCACCCGCACCCGCCACCGTCCACGCCCCCGCCCCGCCTCCCGCCGCTGGACCCGCACCCGCCCTCGTTGCCGCCGCGACCCCCGCCACCTCCCCCTCCGTCGCAGCCGCCCCTGTCGCCAATCCTGCCGTCCGAACGCCAGCCCCCGCCACCGCCGCCGCACCCGCACCCGCCACCGTCCCCGCCCCCGCCCCAGCCCCGCCTCCCGCCGCTGGACCCGCACCCGCCCTCGTTGCCGCCGCGACCCCCGCCACCTCCCCCCTCCGTCGCAGCCGCCCCTGTCGCCAATCCCGCCGTCCGAACGCCAGCCCCCGCCACCGCCGCCGCACCCGCACCCGCCACCGTCCCCGCCCCCGCCCCAGCCCCGCCTCCCGCCGCTGGACCCGCACCCGCCCTCGTTGCCGCCGCGACCCCCGCCACCTCCCCCTCCGTCGCCGCCATCCCTGTCGCCAATCCCGCCGTCCGAACGCCAGCCCCCGCCACCGCCGCCGCACCCGCACCCGCCACCGTCCCCGCCCCCGCCCCAGCCCCGCCTCCCGCCGCTGGACCCGCACCCGCCCTCGTTGCCGCCGCGACCCCCGCCACCTCCCCCTCCATCGCAGCCGCCCCTGCCGCCAATCCCGCCGTCCGAACGCCAGCCCCCGCCACCGCCGCCATCCATGCCCCCACCGCCACCGCCTCCCCCGCCGTTGCCCCCCGCCCCCCCTTCCGCCGCTGGACCCGCACCCGCCCTCGTTGCCGCCGAGACCCCCGCCACCTCCCCCTCCGTCGCAGCCGCCCCTGCCGCCAATCCCGCTGTCCGAACGCCAGTCCCCGCCACCGCGGCCGCACCCGCACCCGCCACCGCCTCCCCCACCGTCGCCCCCGCCCCCGCCCCCGCCCCCTCCGCTGTCTCTGCCGCCATCCGCACACCAGCCCCCGCTGCCCGCCCCACCACCGCCCACGTCCCCGCCCCCGCCATCCGCGCCGCCTCCCCCGCCGCCCGTCACCACCGCAAATGCCGCTGCCTCCGTCCCCGCCCCCTCTCCAGGTCCCGCCGTCGCCACCGTCACCGCAACCACCATCGCAGCCAACCCCGCAGCAGCGGTCCCCACTCCTGGCCCCGCTGCCGGCCCCATCCCCGCCCGCGTCCACACCCTCGCCTTCGCTGCCGCCTCCACCCTTGCACCCACCGCCGCCCCCGCCATCATCCCCGTCCCGGCCCCCGTCCTCACCACCGTATCCGCTGCAGCCCCCACGCCCGCTACCGCCCCCCCGCCCGTCCCAGCCTCTGCCATTGCCGGAATCCGCGTTGTCACGTCCGCCACTGCCCTGGGGGTCCCATTCACCAACCCGCCCTGCCGGCCTGACCTGGACTGGAAGCAGCGGACTGATGAGGCCGTGCGTCGCCTGGACAAAATCAGCCACATGCATCTGTCCATGTTCGGGCGAGCCTCAACTGCGGCTGCGTACGGGACCCATATGGCGACATACCATATGGAGCACTCTGCATTACCGCCGCCTGACACGCTCGCAGTCTGGGAGGCGGCGGTGGCCAAGCTTGTCGACCGCAGTCAGGGACCCTCGCAACACGACCGAAGGCTGACAGGCGTCCCAGCCCACCTCCTGCCTGGTCCCCCGGTTTCAGGTGGATTTGGCAGCCTTCCATTACAGCAGCACATCTACGCCCGCTGGGCAAAGCGCGCGGCTGCATACGCTGGCCGGGATGGAAGCCCCGTGGCAGCGGGTTTTTGGGTACCTGCTTCGGTCCTACCATCCCTGCTTTCGCCCCATGGCGCTGCTGACGGCTCGTGCGGACGGGCCCTGGCTTGGCACCCCGTCCTTGCCTCCCGACGTGCACCGCATCGTCACAGCCCTCTCCCACCTACCCCCAGCAGTCGACATTGGTACCTCCCCTCTCACGCCCGGCGCGTGGTGCGTCAACACGGCACTATGGGGAAACCCGCTGCTACCCAACGCGCCACCCTCTGGCCGCCGCCCCGGCCTTGAAGCCTACCACCTACAGCTCACGGAATGCCGCCGCCTGCGCACGCTGGGTGACGCCGTGCGTGTCTACGACGCCTTTGCTGCGTATGAAACATCGTGGCGTCACCGCCTGGCATCGACTCCGGGCATCCACATCTTCACCTTGCTGGCAACCGAATGGGCGCAGCTGGTGCGGGAACAGCTACAGCCATCTAGCGCCGTGGCGGGCGCTTTTGCGGATCGCGTGCAGGCCATCGCCGCCATTAATGCCCTGCTCTTGGACATCAACCCCTCCTGGGCTGCTGCTGCACGCATGCACCTTCCTGCGCCCCCTGCGCCCCCAGCGTCGCCGCGTATCGTACCAGCGCCGTCAGCGCGTCCCCCCGCCCCAGCAACCGCCCCCCTAGGTCCCCGCCGCCGCCCAGCCAGCCCCCGCCCCCGTTCACCCGCCTACCCACGCAGCCACCCCTGCCCCAGCATTGCCCACCGAGGACCAGGTCGTGGCGATGATTGTCAGCCGCATGGGATGGTTCATCCAGGGGCACCAACGCCCCGTTCCCCTGACCGCCTTGGCTGTCCGCGACGGCACAGCAATGCAGCTAACTGGCGTCAATGGTGGGGACCGGATGGAGGTGGCCATTCCGGATGTGTGTGACCTTGACGACATGTGATTCCTGATCTATCTGAAACCAAACACTAACAGTCTGTGATGCTGCGCTTACGACTATCTGACTTGACCAAACACGGACATGCGAGTAGTATTATAGCCACTTTTGTGCGTTTGAGATGCGGTGGGGTTGCATGCGACCGTGGGCAGGATTGAGGGGCCGATCGCAATCCAGGCTAGGTGGGGCGCTGGTTTCAACGGGTTCCACTGTATGTGCCTACTTTTCTGCCTGTTGAACAGCATTGGGCGCCACCGCTCTGATTAGGTGATGCGCCTGCTAGTCCTGCTACTGAATTGACATCAAACCTGCCTAACCTGCCTATGAAACACATCTCTACGCGCGCTCAGTGACATGCGTACGGCTAGCAAACTTTGCCAGGTGTGATGGTCAGGGGAGTGACCCGAGAACCCGAGAAGGGACCACCTGTAATACTCACTCACTCACTGGACCCCCTGTCCAACTTTCCTAGCAGCCAACATTCCTAGCAGCCAACTTTCCTAGCAGCCAACTTTCCTAGCAGCCAACTTTCCTAGCAGCCAACTTTCCTAGCAGCCAACTTTCCTAGCAGCCAACTTTCCTAGCAGCCAACTTTCCTAGCAGCCAACTTTCCTAGCAGCCAACTTTCCTAGCAGCCAACTTTCCTAGCAGCCAACTTTCCTAGCAGCCAACTCTCTGAGCGGCTAATTTCCTAGCCAAAGCTAATTTCCTAGCAGCAACGTTCGACAATAGCAGGCGGGCCTACTGCTGCCTACAATACAGCGAATTACCAGCGACTTCCTACACTTTCCAACCGCCGCGTCGGCATCCGTCCCCCGACGCTGCGTCGTCAGCTCCATTAATATCGCCTAGTATCCTGCAGATCAGCCTCAGGTTTGACAGCTCAGTTTCCGCCGTCGCCACTCGGCGGCGAACCTTTCAGCGATGTCTTCGAGGACCGACGTCGACATGGCGGGCCCGAGTGCGTCCGGGCCTCGCCCAGCTATTCGCCACGTCAACGGGCGCACAGTAATTATTCGGTGGATGCTATCAGCAGCGACAGAGATGGGCCCAGCGCACGCCGGCGCCCAGCTCATGGCGAAACTCATATCCCACGCGTTCCCCGGCGCTCGCGTGGGGCAATACGTCATCCGGTATGGAGAGGATGGCAGCACCCTGGTGCTGCCGTATGGGGGGGTTGCTGACACGCCCCGCGCCCACAGCGTGCTCTTCCCGGTGAGCACACCCCCCAGTGTCTTGATGCAGCTGCAGCCCGGCACGCTGGTGCTGCCGCCCATCAGCCTGTTGGGGTCGGCAACCGTGGCCCCGGTCCTGACTGTGACGGACTGGGGTGACGGCAGCGCCGCCTACACGGTCTCTGGCTATCCGCCAGATGTGCGGGACGACGACCTGGCTGCGTTCCTGCAGGAGCGTTACCAGCCCGCGCAGATCACCAGTGTGCTGCGGCAGGACGCCCAGCACGCGTACGTGACGGTGCAGCGGGGTCCGGCACTGCTGCCGCCCAAGCTGCAGTACTCGGATGGGGGCGTGCCGGATCACCCTGCCATCTTCTCGTGGATTCTGAACGCGAGGCCGGCTGGTCGTGACGGCCCGCCGCCGCGCAAGGAGGACATATTCCCGGCCCTGGCCGCCTGCCCGCGTGGGCGCGGAAAAGGCGGCGGCGGCAGCGTTGCTGGCCCGCCGGCTGGCGGCCGCCCGGGGCAGCCGGCTGCCGGGGCTCCGGCGGCGGTGCCGGGCAGGGTGGGGCCGCTGGATGTGTACATGCAGCAGCTATCCGTGACCGCGGGGCCCGGCATGATACCAGGGCTGGTGGGGCCGCCGGCGGCGGGGGGTCGCCGTTGGCCGTGCTGGTGGCCTGGCGACGCCGGCGGGCGTCTCCGTGCCCCCGCCACCGCCGCCGCCGCCACCGCGCGTGCCGCCGCCGCCGCTGCAGCCGCAGCAGCAGCAGCAGCAGCTCCAACCACAGTCGTCCCGTCAGCCGCTGTCACTGCATCCGCCGCCGCCACCGCCGCTGCCGCCGCCACAGCAGCCACCACAGCAGCCGCCACAGCTGCCCACGCTGGCGTATCTCGCCCAGCCGCCGCCATCGCCGCCGGGGTTGCCCATGCCGCAGGTGGGGAGCATCTCCTACGCGACCGCCGCCCAGACACCAGCAGTGTCCGCCCTCGCGGTCCTGCTCCAGTCGCTCCCGTCTCCGGCGCTGGTGTCTCAGCCGTGTTCGCAGCAGCCGGCGCAGCAGCCGCCACCGCAGCCATCGCAGCAGCAGCAGCAGCAGCAGCAGCAGCAGCAGCAGCAGCAGCAGCAGCAGCAGCAGCAGCAGCCACCTCCGCCTCAGCAGCCGTCAACATCTGTCGGATGTGCTCCGGTGGCCGCCGCGGGTGCGGCTGCCGGGGCAGGTGCGCAGCCTGGGCTCATCGCGGCGCCCGCCCCGGTTGACGCGCGGGTTGCTGCCGCACCCTCAAGCAACGTGGCGGCAGCGGCGTTGCCGCCGGTGCGTGGAAACAGGGTGGGGGGGAGCCGTCGCAGTGGACGCATCGCGGCTACAGGCGTTCGGGCCGGCCGTGGCCTGCCTGCCTCGCCTCGCCACGTTGGGGACAATGCAAAGGCCACGCGGCGGGCCCGCACGCCGGTGTCCCGCCCGCACCCCCTGGAGCCCGGTCTCGTGGTGGCCCCTGCCGCCGCGGGCCTGGCTGCCGCCGCCACCGCCGCCCTTGTCGCTATGGAAACGGGCGGCGGTGACGCCGCCGTCAGTCAGGCCATGGCTGCCTTCAGCAGCGCCACGGCTGTGCCGAGTCTCGCCGCGCCGTCCGGCAGCCAGCGGGTGACAGACACCGCTGGTGCGGGAGCCGCCGCTGGCTCTCGCCGCAGGCGGGGGCCGGGCGGTGGGACCACACGGCCGCGAGCCCGCGGCGGTGGCACCAACCGCTTCGCCGCCCTGGCCAACGCCGGCGACGCCGGCGTGGCGGATGGCGGCATGGACACCACGGAGGATCAGTAGTACCGCGCCGTCACATGACACGGCGCCGGGCACGTCAGGGTTGGCGGTTGCCTTTCCGGCCTCTTCGGATTGGCACGCACAACCTTGGCGGTATAGACTTCCCTACTCAACTCGCCAAACTTGCAGCAGCAGCGAAGACATGGGTCACGCTACGCCTGGACGTGGTGTGCGTCCAGGAGACTCATCATCGCAGCCTTAGTGACCGTGGCCGCTTTGAGGCGGCCCTCCAGACTGTGGCAAAGCAGCTTCACGTGCCCGGTTGGAGACTAGCAGCGTACCGGGCCACGCCGGTTGAAGACCCGTACGCTGGCGTTGCCATCTTGGTGCGAGCGGACTTGCTGGCGTCCCATATCCTCAGCCCTGTCACCACACCACCGCCTGCACAGCTCCCTACACCTCGTCGCGACGCCACCCCTCCTCCCCCTTCCCCTGAATCCGGCACCCCCGGCAACGATCCGTATGTGGCACCCGACGGCAGCTCCCCTCCTTTCTCCGCACCGACAGCCAGCCCCAGCCCCTCCTACGCTGCCGCTGCCCCAGCCGCTGCCCCAGATGCTCCTCGTGCGTCCCCCACGGGTCGACTTGCCACCTATTCCTTCTCCTGGCTCGGGCACACCATCCACCTCACCAACGCCTACCTGCCAGCGCACTCGCCAACAGCCCGAGCCCAGTTCGTGCAGCAGCATGTCTCCCCCCGGATGTCCTCGCCGGGAATGCACGTTCTGGTTGGCGATTTCAACTTCGTCGTAAATGCAGCACTTGACAGCACCAGCCCAGGTCGCGCGCAGCGAGATGGTCACGTCGCCTCCCTCTTCACCGCTCTCTGCCCCGACCTGGTGGACGCGCACCGCCACCTCCACCCAGCCAGCCGCGACTACACACATCTGCAGAAGCTGGCTCACGGTGAAGCCAGCGGCGCCCGGCTCGACCGCATGTACGTGTCGTGTGCCCTCCTGCCGTACGTGCCCAGCACTACAGTGGAAGCCAGCTCGCCCTCTGACCACCGGGTGGCCACCATGCTCCTCCTTCCCCGGCGCCCGCCCACCCGTGGCCCCGGTACGCGTCGCAGCGGCATCGCTTTCGTGGATCATGAAGACCTAGTCGACCACCTTCAACTCTGGCTGACGGGGCAGCAGGCAGCTATGCCATCGCCTGGCGTGGAATTCCTGCAGTGGTACTCAGCCTTCAAGCGGCGCCTCACGGCCGTCCTCGCCACCCTCAACAGCACCGCCAAGCGGCGCGTACTTCGGATGTCCCAAGACGTCTGTGTGGCGCGTACGCACCTGGAAGCAACACGGGCCGCCGCAGACGCCTCGCAGCAGCCCACAGCTCATGCCAGTGCGATGGCTGCCGCCCAGGCAGCTCTCGCTGCTGCCCTTCGGGCAGAGGCAGCCGCTACTGCCCACCGCATGCGGGTGGACTGGATCCGGAGTGGCGAGCGCCCCAACCCCCGCATCACAGAGGCTATTCATCCACCGCAAGACGCGACTGTCATTGCGGCCCTTCGCGATACGCATGGACGCCTGGTTACGGATCCGGCCCCCATGGCGCAGGTAATGGCGGATTTCTGGGCGGCCATTGGGCAAGCCCCACCGGACCTCAACCCAGCGGACAAGTCGGCGGTGCTAGCCGCCGTCGCAGCCCACTCCGCGCAGCTACCAGCCGACCGTATGCAAGCCGCGGGGGCGAGCGCCGTATCACAGGAGGAGGTACTGGCGGTCATTGCAGCAAGTAAGCCCGGCAAGTCCCCGGGCTGGGACGGCATCCCCACTGACGTCTACAAGGCCGCCCCAGGCGCGTTCGCTCCCCTCCTTGCGCGGCTCTTCACCTCCATCGGCGCCACCCAGCACACACCGCTGGACTTCACCAAGGGCATCATCACTGTGATCTACAAGGGCCGTGGTGACCGCATCAACGCCGGCAGCTACAGGCCCATCACCCTCTTATGCTCTGACTACCGTCTCCTCACCAAGGCGTTGGCCAACCGCATCAGCCAAGCCCTCGCCGCCACCATCCCACTTGAGCAATCAGCGTTCCTGCCCGGGCGCGACATCGGCAGCAATGCCCTCTTCCTCCGCTCCCTCCCCCTGCTCCTGTCACAGCAGCGGCGGTCCGCCATTCTCGCCTTCTTGGACTTCGCCAAGGCGTACGACACCATCGATCGCAGCTTCCTCTATGAGGGTCATGGCCACAATGGGCGCCGGCGCCGGCTTCATCTCCTGGGTCCGGCTACTGCTCACCGACACGACGTCGATGGCACGGGTCAACGGGTTCCTCTCCCGCCCAGCCAAGATATGTGCAGGTGTCCGTCAAGGCTGCCCCCTCGCGCCCCTACTCTACCTCTTCATTGCGCACGCTCTATTTTGCTGGCTGAAGGAGTGTGGCGTCGGCATCCCTCTCGACCCCGCAGACCCGCATTCTACCGCTGTCGAGGCTGCCTTTGCCGACGACACCGAAGCAGCACTGGCCTCAGCTGAGGATGTGCCCGCCTTCCTGGGGCACATGGACCGCTTTGCGCGCGCCACCGGGCAAAAGCTGAATCTGGACAAGGTGGAGCTGCTACTGGTGGGCCACACTGCCGTTGGGTCTCCAGCGTCCGCCCCTACTCCAGCCGCTGGTCATGCCCCCCGCCGTCGCCGTTGCCCCCGTCGCCGCCACCATCCCCGCCCTCGCACCCTCTACCGCGCCCGCCGCCGTCCCCGCCGCCATTCAGGCCCCCGCCGCCGCCGCCGCCCCCGTCACCGCGGCCATCCCCGCCCCCGCGCCCGCATCTGCCGCCATCCCCGCCACCGCCTCCCCCGCCGTCGCCACCACCGCCACCGCCCCCTCCGCCGTGGCTACCCCTGCCGTCTGTGCCGCCGTCCGCACGCCAGCCTCCGCCCCTGCCTCCGCCCCCGCCGCTGCCCCCGCCCCCACGCCCGTTCCCGCCGCTGGACCCGCACCCCGCCCTTGCTGCCGCCGCGACCCCCGCCGCCTCCCCCTCCGTCGTAGCCGCCCCTGCCACCATTCCCGCTGTCCGAACGTCAGTCCCCGCCCCCGCCGCCGCACCCGCACCCGCCACCGTCCCCGCACCCGCTCCCGCTCCCGCCGCTGGACCCGCACCCGCCCTCGTTGCCGCCGCGACCCCCCGCCACTTCCCCCTCCGTTGCAGCCGCCCTTGCCGCCAATTCCGCCGTCCGAACGCGAACCCCCGCCACCGCCGCCGCACCCGCACCCGCCACCGTCCCCGCCCCCGCCCCGCCTCCCGCCGCTGGACCCGCACCCGCCCTCGTTGCCGCTGAGACCCCCGCCACCTCCTCCGACTCCGTTGCAGCCGCCCCTGCCGGCAATCCCGCCGTCCGAACGCCAGCCCCCGCCACAGCCGCCATCGTCCATGCCCCCCACCGCCACCCGCCTCCCCCTCCGTCGCCCCCGCCCCCGCCACAGCCCCCTCCACCGCGGCTACCCATGCTGTCTCTGCCCGCCATCCGCCACACCAGCCCCCGCCGCCCGCCCCGCCACCGCCCACCGTCACCGCCCCCGCCATCCGCGCCGCCTCCCCCGCCGCCGTCACCACCGCAAATGCCGCTGCCTCCGTCCCCGCCCCCTCTCCAGGGCCCGCCGTCGCCACCGTCACCGCAACCACCATCACAGCCAACCCCGCAGCAGCGGTCCCCACTCCAGGCCCCGCTGCCGGCCCCATCCCCGCCCGCGGTCCACACACCCTCGCCTTCGCTGCCGCCTCCACCCTTGCACCCACCGCCCGCCCCCGCCGTCATTCCCGTCCCGGCCCCCGTCCTCGCCACCGTATCCGCTGCCGCCCCCCCCGCCCGCTACCGCCCCCCGGCCCGCCCCAGCCTCTGCCATTGCCGGAATCCGCGTCGTCACGTCCGCCACTTGCCCTGGGGGTCCCCTTCACCAACCCGCCCTGCGGCCTGACCTGGACTGGAAGCAGCGGACTGATGAGGCCGTGCGTCGCCTGGACAAAATCAGCCACATGCATCTGTCCATGTTTGGGCGAGCCTCAACTGCGGCTGCATACGGGACCCATATGGCGACATATCATATGGAAGCACTCTGGATTACCGCCGCCTGACACGCTCGCAGCCTGGGAGGCGGCGGTGGCCAAGCTCGTCGACCGCAGTCAGGGACCCTCGCAACATGACGAAGGCTTACAGGCGTCCCAGCCCACCTCCTGCCTGGTCATCCGGTTTTCAGGTGGATTTGGCAGCCTTCCATTACAGCAGCACATCTACGCCCGCTGGGCAAAGCGCGCGGGCTGCATACGCTGGCCGGGATGGAAGTGGCGTGGCACCTGCAGCGCAAGCCCCGTGGCAGCGGGTTTTTGGGTACCTGCTTCGGTCCTACCATCCCTGCTTTCGCCCCATGGCGCTGCTGACGGCTCGTGCGGACGGGCCCTGGCTTGGCACCCCGTCCTTGCCTCCCGACGTCCACCGCATCGTCACAGCCCTCTCCCACCTGCCCCCAGCAGTCGACATTGGTACCTCCTCTCTCACGCCCGGCGCGTGGTGCGTCAACACGCCACTATGGGGAAACCCGCTGCTACCCAACGCGCCACCCTCTGGCCGCCGCCCCGGCCTCGAAGCCTATCACCTACAGCTCACGGAATGCCGTCGCCTGCGCACGCTGGGTGACGCCGTGCGTGTCTACGACGCCTTTGCTGCGTATGAAACATCATGGCGTCACCGCCTGGCATCGACTCCGGGCATCCACATCTTCACCTTGCTGGCAACCGAATGGGCGCAGCTGGTGCGGGAACAGCTACAGCCATCTAGCGCCGTGGCGGGCGCTTTTGCGGATCGCGTGCAGGCCATCGCTGCCATTAATGCCCTGCTATTGGACATCAACCCCTCCTGGGCTGCTGCTGCGCGCCTGCACCTTCCTGCGCCCCCTGCGCCCCAGCGCCGCCGTGTCTCGCACCAACGCCGTCAGCGCGTCCCCCCGCCCCAGCAACCCCCCCTAGGTCCCGCTGCCGCCCAGCCAGCCCCAGCCCCCGTTCACCCGCCTACCCACGCAGCCACCCCTGCCCCAGCATTGCCCACCGAGGACCAGGTCGTGGAGATGATTGTCAGCCGCATGGGATGGTTCATCCAGGGGCACCAACGCCCCGTTCCCCTGACCGCCTTGGCTGTCCGCGACGGCACAGCAATGCAGCTAACTGGCGTCAATGAGGACCGCACGCGTCTGCACCATGCTTATGTGGCTGAAGCCCTGGGCGCCACCCTGCCTCCCGCCCCTGGGCGCCAGCGCCTGGTCCAGTTCCGGCGACACATGGCCTCGGTGTGGCAAGTACGATGGGAACTGAAGCACAAGGAGGTGCTGTGGCGGTTGGCGGTTGACGGTGTGGGCATGCTGGGAAATACGCACATCCATGGCAGCTCGCCGGAGCCGTGCGTATGTGGCGCATACGCCTCTCCCCCGTCACCGGCGGTGATGCCGCCCTCGCCTCGACTGCATCACTTTTGGGAGTGCCCCGTCGCGCAGAGTGTGGTGGAGCTGCTACAGGACACCATCAATGCTGGCCGCACCGACGCGGGCTGCCCTGTCCGGCGGCATCACGTCTGGCTGCTGGAGAGCCCGGACCCAACGCAGATACAGCAATGCGTATGGGAGGTGGGGGCCCTGGCCGCACTTAACGCGATGGAGAGTGCACGGCGGTACATGCGCGCACGGAAGCCGTTCACTGAGGGGCTCTGGCCCGCGCCAAGGCGGTAGCACTAGCTAGCATCAGAGGCTTGCTAGCTGACTTCGCTTCGCTGGATTGCCACGGCGCCGGCGGGATAACGCCTGGCTGAAAGTGTCCGACACACACCCTTCCTGCGTGTATGTGGTGACCGGATGGAAGTGGCCATTCCGGATGTGTGTGACCTTGACGACATGTGATTCCTGAACTGTCTGAGACCAAACACTAACAGTCTGTGATGCTGCGCTTACGACTATCTGACTTGATTGACCAAACACGGAAATGCGAGTAGTGTTATAGCCACGTTTGTGCGTTTGAGATGCGGTGGGGTTGCATGCGACCGTGGGCAGGATTGAGGGGCCGATCGCAATTCTGGCTAGGTGGGGCTCTGGTTTCAACGGGTTCCACTGTATGTGCCTACGTTTCTGCCTGTTGAACAGCATTGGGCGCCACCGCTCTAATTAGGTGATGCGCCTGCTAGTCCTACTACTGAATGACATCGACCTGCCTATGAAGGACATCTCTGCGCTCAGTGACATGCGTACGGCTAGCAAACTTTGCCAGGTGTGATGGTCAGGGGAGTGACCCGAGAACCCGAGAAGGGACCACCTGTAATACCACTCACGGACCCGAGAACCCGAGAAGGGACCACCTGTAATGCCACTCACTCGGACTGATGAGGCCGTGCGTCGCCTGGACAAAATCAGCCACATGCATCTGTCCATGTTTGGGCGAGCCTCAACTGCGGCTGCGTACGGGACCCATATGGCGACATACCATAAGGAGCACTCTGGATTACCGCCGCCTGACACGCTCGCAGTCTGGGAGGCGGCGGTGGCCAAGCTTGTCGACCGCAGTCAGGGACCCTCGCAACACGACCGAAGGCTTACAGGCGTCCCAGCCCACCTCCTGCCTGGTCACCCGGTTTCAGGTGGATTTGGCAGCCTTCCATTACAGCAGCACATCTACGCCCGCTGGGCAAAGCGCGCGGCTGCATACGCTGGCCGGGATGGAAGTGGCGTGGCACCTGCAGCGCAAGCCCCGTGGCAGCGGGCTTTTGGGTACCTGCTTCGGTCCTACCATCCCTGCTTTCGCCCCATGGCGCTGCTGACGGCTCGTGCGGACGGGCCCTGGCTTGGCACCCCGTCCTTGCCTCCCGACGTCCACCGCATCGTCACAGCCCTCTCCCACCTACCCCCAGCAGTCGACATTGGTACCTCCTCTCTCACGCCCGGCGCGTGGTGCGTCAACACGCCACTATGGGGAAACCCGCTGCTACCCAACGCGCCACCCTCTGGCCGCCGCCCGGCCTCGAAGCCTATCACCTACAGCTCACGGAATGCCGTCGCCTGCGCACGCTGGGTGACGCGTGCGTGTCTACGACGCCTTTGCTGCGTATGAAACATCATGGCGTCACCGCCTGGCATCGACTCGGGCATCCACATCTTCACCTTGCTGGCAACCGAATGGGCGCAGCTGGTGCGGGAACAGCTACAGCCATCTAGCGCCGTGGCGGGCGCTTTTGCGGATCGCGTGCAGGCCATCGCTGCCATTAATGCCCTGCTATTGGACATCAACCCCTCCTGGGCTGCTGCTGCGCGCCTGCACCTTCCTGCGCCCCCTGCGCCCCCCGCGCCGCCGTGTCTCGCACCAACGCCGTCTGCGCGTCCCCCCGCCCCAGCAACCGCCCCCCTAGGTCCCGCTGCCGCCCAGCCAGCCCCAGCCCCCGTTCACCCGCCTACCCACGCAGCCACCCCTGCCCCAGCATTGCCCACCGAGGACCAGGTCGTGGAGATGATTGTCAGCCGCATGGGATGGTTCATCCAGGGGCACCAACGCCCCGTTCCCCTGACCACCTTGGCTGTCCGCGACGGCACAGCAATGCAGCTAACTGGCGTCAATGAGGACCGCACACGTCTGCACCATGCTTATGTGGCTGAAGCCCTGGGCGTCACACTGCCTCCCGCCCCCGGGCGCCAGCGCCTGGTCCAGTTCCGGCGACACATGGCCTCGGTGTGGCAAGTACGATGGGAACTGAAGCACAAGGAGGTACTGTGGCGGTTGGCGGTTGACGGTGTGGGCATGCTGGGAAATACGCACATCCATGGCAGCTCGCCGGAGCCGTGCGTATGTGGCGCATACGCCTCTCCCCCGTTACCGGCGGTGATGCCGCCCTCGCCTCGACTGCATCACTTTTGGGAGTGCCCCATCGCGCAGAGTGTGGTGGAGCTGCTACAGGACACCATCAATGCTGGCCGCACCGACGCGGGCTGCCCTGTCCGGCGGCATCACGTCTGGCTGCTGGAGAGCCCGGACCCAACGCAGATACAGCAATGCGTATGGGAGGTGGTGGCCCTGGCCGCACTTAATGCGATGGAGAGTGCACGGCGGTACATGCGCGCACGGAAGCCGTTCACTGAGGGGGCTCTGGCCCGCGCCAAGGCGGTAGCACTAGCTAGCATCAGAGGCTTGCTAGCTGACTTCGCTTCGCTTGGATTGCCACGGCGCCGGCGGGATAACGCCTGGCTGAAAGTGTCCGACACACACCCCTTCCTGCGTGTATGTGGTGACCGGATGGAAGTGGCCATTCCGGATGTGTGTGACCTTGACGACATGTGATTCCTGAACTGTCTGAGACCAAACACTAACAGTCTGTGATGCTGCGCTTACGACTATCTGACTTGATTGACCAAACACGGAAATGCGAGTAGTGTTATAGCCACGTTTGTGCGTTTGAGATGCGGTGGGGTTGCATGCGACCGTGGGCAGGATTGAGGGGCCGATCGCAATTCAGGCTAGTTGGGGCGCTGGTTTCAACGGGTTCCTCTGTATGTACCTACTTTTCTGCCTGTTGAACAGCATTGGGCGCCACCGTTCTGATTAGGTGATGCGCCTGCTAGTCCTGCTACTGAATTGACATCAAACCTGCCTAACCTGCCTATGAAACACATCTCTGCGCTCAGTGACATGCGTACGGCTAGCAAACTCTGCCAGGTGTGATGGTCAGGGGAGTGACCCGCGAACCCGAGAAGGGACCACCTGTAATCCTCACTCACACTCACAGTATATAAGTGCACCTCGGGAAGAGCAACGTAGCGGTTTTGCGCGTGACCCGAGAACCGAGAAGGGACCATCTGTAACACTCGCGCACTCAATGCGCGTTCCTCTGTATATGTGCCTTCTTCTTCCAATTGCGGGGTGCGGGGGGGGGCTGTGGCGGAAGTGGCTGCCCCGCACCCCCGCAACTGCGGGGCTGCAGCGGCCTCATCAGGGCTGGCCCCTCGCCGCCGCCGCTGCCGGCCGCCAGCGAATGGCCGAATGCAGCTGCATCCACCACAGGCCGGGGCTCATGCCGCCACCGCAACTGCTGCTACCGCCCCGGTGTTGGTGGAGTGTGAGCCGTTGCACGGGCCAGCCTCAAACCCAGTCATGTCCAAATGGCGTGGATCGACGTGACCGGGGGTGGGCCCCGCCCGGGCCCCGCCGGGTCGGCGAGGCCAAAATGGGTCATATGGTGGGAAGCTGGGGTGTTCAATGTTTGGCTTGATAAAGCTTCCCGGTCGGACCCATGATACTCCAGTGGCAGCTGAAGGCGAGTCCCGTATGCGCCAGGGATGCGTATTGCCCACTCTGCCTGATTGGCCCAGGCTAGTTGGGACTCTGGTGCCTACTTTTCTGCCTGTTGAACAGCATTGGGCGCCACCGCTCTGATTAGGTGATGCGCCTGCTAGTCCTGCTACTGAATTGACACCGAACCTGCCTAACCTGCCTATGAAACTCATCTCTGCGCTCAGTGACATGCGTACGGCTAGCAAACTCTGCCAGGTGTGATGGTCAGGGGAGTGACCCGCGAACCCGAGAAGGGACCACCTGTAATACTCACTCACTCACTGCCTGTTGAACAGCATTGGGCGCCACCGCACTAATTAGGTGATGCGCCTGCTAGTCCTACTACTGAATTGACACCGAACCTGCCTATGAAGGACATCTCTGCGCTCAGTGACATGCGTACGGCTAGCAAACTTTGCCAGGTGTGATGGTCAGGGGAGTGACCCGAGAACCCGAGAAGGGACCACCTGTAATACCACTCACTGCCTGATTCTGATAGGCCAATGGGATCGACCCAGCGCTCCATCCAGGATCGACCCCACGTGTACTCAACTCCTCAATTTCAAACGCAACCCTAAACTCAGCACAGAAACCCTGATGCGAGGCTGGGGGATTGGGGCGGGAAAGCGGCCGCATGCCCGCCCCACAAGCCACACACAATCGTACAGTGCGGCGACTGGACACCCGGGCCCCTGAGCCCCTGAAGCCGCATTGCACACACCCTAGGACCCGTGGCGCCCCCACACGACCCCCACACCCAAAGGTAGCAGAGGCAGGCACTGGTGAGGCAGACAGGCACTGGCACCCGACCGCCGCCCCAACCCACTTCTCCAATGCCGCCACCGTTGCAACCGCCGGCAGCCCCGCAGCAAAGGCTGCCACGCAGGCCACTGCCGTGCTACTGCTCGGGCTGTCAAGCACAAGCCAACTGCCAGCGCCGCCGTTGTTTGGGTGCGGTTTGGGGATGCGTGATTCGCTTCAGGAAACGCCCGGCCGGCGGGGTGACCAGGGGTGGGCCCCGCCTGGGCCCCACCCTTGCGGCCAGGCCAAAAGGTGGGTCGTTTGGTGGGAAGCTGTGTGGTTCAGAGTCAGAGCTGTGATAATGCTTCCCGGTCGGACCCATGACAACAATTCCTGCAGTCCACCAACGAATCCAGCTCTAAAGCAGAAGATGCAGGGCCAGGGGGCGGACCCCCCCCTCTGCCTGTTGAACAGCATTGGGCGCCACCGTTCTGATTAGGTGACGCGCCTGCTGGTCCTACTACTGAATTGACATCCAACCTGCCTATGAAACACATCTCTGCGGCTCTGCGCTCAGTGACATGCGTACGGCTAGCAAACTCTGCCAGGTGTGATGGTCAGGGGAGTGACCCGCGAACCCGAGAAGGGACCACCTGTAATCCTCACTCACACTCACAGTATATAAGTGCACCTCGGGAAGAGCAACGTAGCGGTTTTGCGCGTGACCCGAGAACCGAGAAGGGACCATCTGTAACACTCGCGCACTCAATGCGCGTTCCTCTGTATATGTGCCTTCTTCTTCCAATTGCGGGGTGCGGGGGGGGGGGGCTGTGGCGGAAGTGGCTGCCCCGCACCCCCGCAACTGCGGGGCTGCAGCGGCCTCATCAGGGCTGGCCCCTCGCCGCCGCCGCTGCCGGCCGCCAGCGAATGGCCGAATGCAGCTGCATCCACCACAGGCCGGGGCTCATGCCGCCACCGCAACTGCTGCTACCGCCCCGGTGTTGGTGGGGTGTGAGCCGTTGCACGGGCCAGCCTCAAACCCAGTCATGTCCAAATGGCGTGGATCGACGTGACCGGGGGTGGGCCCCGCCCGGGCCCCGCCGGGTCGGCGAGGCCAAAATGGGTCATATGGTGGGAAGCTGGGGTGTTCAATGTTTGGCTTTGATAAAGCTTCCCGGTCGGACCCATGATACTCCAGTGGCAGCTGAAGGCGAGTCCCGTATGCGCCAGGGATGCGTATTGCCCACTCTGCCTGATTGGCCCAGGCTAGTTGGGACTCTGGTGCCTACTTTTCTGCCTGTTGAACAGCATTGGGCGCCACCGCTCTGATTAGGTGATGCGCCTGCTAGTCCTGCTACTGAATTGACATCAAACCTGCCTAACCTGCCTATGAAACTCATCTCTGCGCTCAGTGACATGCGTACGGCTAGCAAACTCTGCCAGGTGTGATGGTCAGGGGAGTGACCCGAGAACCCGAGAAGGGACCACCTGTAATACCACTCACTGCCTGATTCTGATAGGCCAATGGGATCGACCCAGCGCTCCATCCAGGATCGACCCCACGTGTACTCAACTCCTCAATTTCAAACGCAACCCTAAACTCAGCACAGAAACCCTGATGCGAGGCTGGGGGATTGGGGCGGGAAAGCGGCCGCATGCCCGCCCCACAAGCCACACACAATCGTACAGTGCGGCGACTGGACACCCGGGCCCCTGAGCCCCTGAAGCCGCATTGCACACACCCTAGGACCCGTGGCGCCCCCACACGACCCCCACACCCAAAGGTAGCAGAGGCAGGCACTGGTGAGGCAGACAGGCACTGGCACCCGACCGCCGCCCCAACCCACTTCTCCAATGCCGCCGCCGTTGCAACCGCCGGCAGCCCCGCAGCAAAGGCTGCCACGCAGGCCACTGCCGTGCTACTGCTCGGGCTGTCAAGCACAAGCCAACTGCCAGCGCCGCCGTTGTTTGGGTGCGGTTTGGGGATGCGTGATTCGCTTCAGGAAACGCCCGGCCGGCGGGGTGACCAGGGGTGGGCCCCGCCTGGGCCCCACCCTTGCGGCCAGGCCAAAAGGTGGGTCGTTTGGTGGGAAGCTGTGTGGTTCAGAGTCAGAGCTGTGATAATGCTTCCCGGTCGGACCCATGACAACAATTCCTGCAGTCCACCAACGAATCCAGCTCTAAAGCAGAAGATGCAGGGCCAGGGGGCGGACCCCCCCCTCTGCCTGTTGAACAGCATTGGGCGCCACCGTTCTGATTAGGTGACGCGCCTGCTGGTCCTACTACTGAATTGACATCCAACCTGCCTATGAAACACATCTCTGCGGCTCTGCGCTCAGTGACATGCGTACGGCTAGCAAACTCTGCCAGGTGTGATGGTCAGGGGAGTGACCCGCGAACCCGAGAAGGGACCACCTGTAATCCTCACTCACACTCACAGTATATAAGTGCACCTCGGGAGAGCAACGTAGCGGTTTTGCGCGTGACCCGAGAACCGAGAAGGGACCATCTGTAACACTCGCGCACTCAATGCGCGTTCCTCTGTATATGTGCCTTCTTCTTCCAATTGCGGGGTGCGGGGTGGGGGCTGTGGCGGAAGTGGCTGCCCCGCACCCCCGCAACTGCGGGGCTGCAGCGGCCTCATCAGGGCTGGCCCCTCGCCGCCGCCGCTGCCGGCCGCCAGCGAATGGCCGAATGCAGCTGCATCCACCACAGGCCGGGGCTCATGCCGCCACCGCAACTGCTGCTACCGCCCCGGTGTTGGTGGGGTGTGAGCCGTTGCACGGGCCAGCCTCAAACCCAGTCATGTCCAAATGGCGTGGATCGACGTGACCGGGGGTGGGCCCCGCCCGGGCCCCGCCGGGTCGGCGAGGCCAAAATGGGTCATATGGTGACCGGACCGCGGCGGCCGCGCTGGCGGCCGCCTGCCCGGACCTTGTCGATGTTCTCCGCCGTCGCCACCCCGAGCGGCGTGTTTGTACCTATCTGCATAACACCGGCGGCACGCGCCTTGACCGCATCTTGTGCAGCAGCGTCCTGGCAGTACAGGTGGTGGAGTGTGGTGTCGCGCCAGGCGCACCGGCGGACCATAAGCTTGTTACTCTCTCCTTGGGCGCCTGCCCTGGCGCCCTTCCCGCGGCACGTGGTCTACCCAAAGCCCGCACAGGCTTTTGGGACTTTAAGGACTTGGATGCGGCGTATTGCCAGTGGCTGCGTGCGGCTCTGGCTGCGCGCCCCAGCACAGCTGCTGACCTGCTGGTGTGGTGGCCCGCGCTGAAGCGGGCGGCCGCTGCGTCTGCCAACCGCTTTAGTCGTGAAGCCGTGCGGCGGCGCGTGGTGGCTAGCCAGCATGAAGCCGCCGCGCTCGCAGCCGAGGCCGCCGCGGTGGCGTTGGTGGAGGCGGGCGGGGCTGTCCAGGCGGCGGCGCCGGCGGCGGTGCGTGCGCGCTGTGCCGCCGCTGCCGCCGCCGTGGCCGCTGCTGCGGGGGCTGCACGTCAGACACGGCCTGCGTGGCTGCGGGGTGGCGAACAGCCCTGCCCGCTCCTCACGCGCATGCTGCGGCCAGCGGGCGGCCCCTGCACCATCGCGCGCTTGAAGCGCCCTGATGGCTGCGTGACCACGGACGCGACCGCCATGGGTACCGTTATGGCACAATACTGGCGAGACGTGAGTGCGGTGCCGCCGCCGGCCCCTGCCGCACGCGCGCAGGTGTTAGGCGCCATGCAGCAGCACGGGCGGCGGTGCACCGACGCAGAAGCAGAGCAGCTTGGTCAGCTGGCAGTCACGGCGGCGGAGGTGCGCGCGGCGTTAGCTGCCGCGCCGCCGGGGCGCTCCCCGGCCCGGATGGTATACCCGTTGAACTGTACCAACATTACGAATCTGAGTTTGCGCCGGTGTTAGCCGATGTGTTTACTGCGGTCGGGCAAGGTGTGGGCGTGCCCGGTGGCTTTCTTGATGGTGTGTGGACGTTTTTCTATAAAGGCGGGGATGCGTCTGAGCCCTCCAACTACCGCCCGATCACTTTGACTGACACGGATTACCGCACTCTTGCACGTGTCCTGTGCCGGCGTTTACAACCGGTGTTTGGACGCATCCTCGACCCGGAACAAACTGCCTTTTTGTCAGAGCGCCGCATTGCCGATAACGTCATGCTGCTGCAGCTGACTCCTGGTTTGCTGAAAGCGGCAGGGCAGTCCCCGGGTGTGGCCGCCTTCTTGGATTTCTATAAAGCGTATGACACGGTGGACCGGTCGTTCCTTCTCGCCTGTTTAGAGCAGCTTGGCGTGGGGCCCGGCTTTGTGGCGTGGGTGTCCCGGCTGCTGTCTGATACGCGGGGTGCGGCCTTGGTTAACGGCCACGTCTCGGGGTGGGTGCCCCTAGCGGCGGGCGTGCGGCAGGGGTGCCCGCTCGCGCCCTTGCTGTACCTCGCCGTGGCACAGGCTCTGTTGGCGTGGCTGCGCAGCCGGGGCCATGGTGTGCTGGCGGGTATTGCGTCCGTACTGGCATCGCAGTATGCGGACGACTGTACGCCCCTGTTAGCGGGGGTGCAGGCGGTGCCAGCGTTTCTAGCGGACATGGATGTTTTTCGGTATGCGTCTGGCCAACGTTTGAACATGAGTAAAGTAGAATTGCTGGTGATGGGTGCGTCCGCTGGGACCGGGGTTGTGGCGGCCGCGGTCAGTGGGCCGCCGCTGCCGCCTGGGTGGCGCGTGGTGAAACAAGCCAAATCCTTGGGTGTCCATTTTGGCGACTGGCGTGCTGACACCCCCCGGTTGATTTTGCGGGCGTGGTTACGGTCCTGGGCAAAATTGCACGCATGCCTGTGTCCATGTTTGGCCGGGCGTCCGCGGCCTCCGCGTACGCATTGGGCAAATGTCTGTACCACTTGGAGTTTGCGGGCTTCCCCACCCCTGTGCGTTTGGTCCATGAGTTACTCGCGAAGGTAGCAGCGGTGGTGGTCCGGCGCCTGTCGCCTGCGCAGTACGCGGACCGGCCCCACGCTCGGCCTACCGGGGTGTCGCTAGAGATTATGCAGCTGCCGCCTGTGTGTGGGGGCCTGGGGCTGCTGCCTCTGGTGCCCCATATCCGCGCCCGGCATGCGGGGTTGGCTGTGCGTTGTGTGCTGGGCGCGTGTGGTCTCCTGTCGTACGTACCGCCGTGGGTGACGGTGGTGGCGGCGTGGCTGCGCCGGCGCCATCCCGCGGCCACGGTGCTGTGTGTCTTGTGCCCTGGGGGTGGCTCGCGTGTGCTGGACAAGCCTGTGGCCCCTGCCTCCCGGCCGCTTATCCGGCTGCTTGGGGCGGTGTCAGAATTGCCTCCAATTGCTTTGGTAGCACCGCCGGCGCCCGGCGCCTGGGTATACAACGTGCCCTTGTGGGGCAACCCGGCGCTTCGGGACGGCGCGCGCACTTTTTATGACGCTTTTCCTGACTTGTTTGCCCTGCCGGGTTGCTGTGTGTGGGCGTACTGGTGGCGGTGCATGATGGCCTGTCCCGTGTGCGCGACATGTACGCCTGCCCGGGCGGGGGCTGCCCGAACGTTGCTAGTGAGTGTACGCGGGTGTACGTTGACGAGGTGTGGCGTCGGGTGTTAGGGTGGCCACCGCGGCGGCCCCTGCCTGCCCCCCTCCCGGGCCCGGCCTCTGCCCATCTCGCAGCGGCGCGGGTGGCCGCCGCCGCCGTGGCCCTACTGCCCGGGGGGTGGGAGGCCGCCGCGCGTAACCGCCCGCTCGGATCCCGGTGGCGTTGCTGCGGCTCCACCGCCAGGTGCGTCGGTGCAGCATGTCGTGCGAGGGCTTGGTTGGGTTTCCAGTGGCGGGGCCGCCCGTGCTGTTACTGGAGTATACGGTCAAGATTGGTACGCTTATGCAGCTGGCGCCACAGCTTGAGCGGTTGGGCGCGAAGCACTTAGAGTATGTTCGTGAGGCCGGTGTCATTGGCGTGCCTGACGCGGACCAGCTGTTGGCCGCGGGTGCGTTCCGTGCCACACTGGGCGCGCTTGTGGGCCTTGAAGTGGGAGAATCGGCATAAAGAGGCTTTGTGGCGTTTTGTCCGCCAATGCGTGTTGGGCGTTCCCTAAACGTGCCAGTGAGCGGGCTGCGGGCGTAGTGCATGTTTGTCAGGCTTGTGGCGAGGGGATGGCGCACGGGGATCGCCGGCACTACTTCTGGGATTGCGTGGTGGCACGGGCGCTGCGTGAAGCTATCGGTATGGCTATGGGCGCGTTACCCTGTGACTCTTTGGATGCCCTTGCCCGGTCGGAGTTGTGGCTGGTCCAGCCGCCGGTTGGGCTGTGTCAGCCGGTGTGGGATGTTGTGTGTCTTGCTGCGTTGTCGGCCATGGACTTGGGGCGGCAACGGGTGGTTATGGCTGGCCACGGTTTGCCTGTGTCCGCCACCCTCCCGTCCGCGCGTGTGTTAGCTATTGGTGTTGCTGTCATTACGGATTTCTGGGGGCGCCTGCAGGCCTTCTCTAGTTTGGGTGTCAGGCCTGGTGGGTGGGATGCGGTCCCCTCTGGCCACCCCTTCCTGGCGCGCGGGTCGGGTGGTGGCGTGGCGTTGGTTCCGCCGTGGGATGATGCGTCTCCGCCGCCGTCTCCATGAGGTTGGTGTTGTGCGTCTGTGGGAGTGTTTGGGCGTGCCCACCTGTTTCGCCGCCTCGTCTGGCTAGCTTGCGTCTGCTGGCGCTAGATTCCGAGCCGTTTTCGTGTAGTCTGTCTGCTTGGCTGTTGCTCAGATTTGCGTGCCTTATGAGCCGCGTGCTTTGTGATGCTGCTGTTTGGTGTGGCTTTGGCGGGCTGCGGCTTATCTTCGACGCGCACCTACGGGTTTGGTTTGGCAGCCAAGCGGGGGTTGCGGTTTGCTGCGTTCTTCGGAATGGTGCTTCC
>JAEHOC010000265.1:0-28932 GCA_016834605.1 Chlamydomonas incerta | reverse complement strand
TGACCTGCCCATACACACACGCCACGCCACGCCACACCCGCCCCCCCCGCACACCCTGTGAGCAAGGCGTCCAGACCGCGGCACTTCACAAACATAATACGAATGTGTATGCATGGTTTGGGGCTACCTGAGCTGCAAAAGGGTCATGTGGTGGCCGCCCAGGCAACTGAGGGAGTCGGTTGTGGTGTGCCGATGCGTGTCGACCAGGGTATGTCCGCGCCTGGGAGCAAGGAAGTCCGCCGATTGTGCTCATCATATACCCACGTATAGCACATATCTCCATACGTGCGCAAAGCTGTAAGACGTGCCCCGCGCGAAGTTGGCTTTCACCGACATGTAAAAGCCAACTGGGTCTGAAGAGCCAACGCCAGGCACACAGGGCAAATCACTTATTTTTGGATGTAGCGATTTAAGCAATGTCAGCGCAGGCCAAGCCAGTGTGCGACTTGAAAGTTCAAGGAAAATCCTTGCCGCGCTCAGGAGCCCGCAAGGTTTAACCTTGCCTTTGGAGTGCCGTGTGCAATGTATGAGGTGACAAGCAGAATGGGCTGAACAACGTCCCGCGTGCAGCCCCAAAAGGCCGAAAAACCGGGCGCCGAAGTAGTACGTGCCCCCACACCCTTCACTGCCCTGCATAAGTCGGGAATCTGACTTCCCAACAGTGTGACTCGGGCTGACGATTACGCTGCAGCCCCGGTGTCCCCGCCACTGGATACTAGAGGTCTGTCCGCAAGCGCAGCGCAGTCATAGCTGGGGTACTTCCATGGCGCATGGCAAAAACACAGCGCCAAATGCCTGGGTGCGCCACTTAGCAGCAGTGGTGGGGCCGCTCCACGCAGAACCATGTGAAAGCGATGGCGCCCCGACGAGGCCAGCTAGCACCGAGACACTAGGGGTGTGGCTACCCGGAATTGGTGACGGCAGTCCTGACAAATGCGTGTATGTTGGAAATGCCGGCGTGCGCGCGCAAGCGAATTTTTAGACCGCCCATGCGCCCATGCAGCGCGCCGTACAGCCTTCCCGCAGCAGCAGCGCCAGGTTGCACAGCAAAATCATACCACGTATATCGTATGAGCCCCAAAGGCCAGCAATTGGCGGCATACGCAAGGTGCACGTATAAGTCAGGGCGACATGGTCCGTTCCCAAACCGCGCACAGCTTTTTCGCAGTTTCTTAAAGAGCGCAGCAAACTATACATACGGACTTCCTAAGGGGGCGCGTAGGGCCATGTGAGCAAACTCGACTGGAAATCGAACCGTTCTCAGGCTAGGAAGCGAGTTTGGGCGTGCGGGCAAGAGCTAATTGTAAAGGAGGCAAAGACAGGGCGCAAGGCTTCATTGGGTGCGCAAACGTGACCATGACTTTTGCAGCGTAGTGAAGGGCCAGGGCTCAACCGTCGGCCGTAACCGGATGGTTACTTGGGAGATCGGGGAGTTGGGAGTTGGGGGGTTGACCTCGTGACCTGCCCATACACACACGCCACGCCACGCCACACCCGCCCCCCCGCACACCCTGTGAGCAAGGCGTCCAGACCGCGGCACTTCACAAACATAATACGCATGTGTATGCATGGTTGGGGCTACCTGAGCTGCAAAAGGGTCATGTGGTGGCCGCCCAGGCAACTGAGGGAGTCGGTGTGTGCCGATGCGTGTCGACCAGGGTATGTCCGCGCCTGGGAGCAAGGAAGTCCGCCGATTGTGCTCATCATATACCCACGTATAGCACATATCTTCCATACGTGCGCAAAGCTGTAAGACGTGCCCCGCGCGAAGTTGGCTTTCACCGACATGTAAAAGCCAACTGGGTCTGAAGAGCCAACGCCAGGCACACAGGGCAAATCACTTATTTTGGATGTAGCGATTTTAAGCAATGTCAGCGCAGGCCAAGCCAGTGTTGCGACTTGAAAGTTCAAGGAAAATCCTTGCCGCGCTCAGGAGCCCGCAAGGTTTAACCTTGCCTTTGGAAGTGCCGTGTGCAATGTATGAGGTGACAAGCAGAATGGCTGAACAACGTCCCGCGTGCAGCCCCAAAAGGCCGAAAAAACCGGGCGCCGAAGTACCGTGCCCCCACACCCTTCACTGCCCTGCATAAGTCGTGGAATCTGACTTCCCAACAGTGTGACTCGGGCTGACGATTACGCTGCAGCCCCGGTGTCCCCGCCACTGGATACTAGAGGTCTGTCCGCAAGCGCAGCGCAAGTCATAGCTGGGTTACTTCCATGGCGCATGCAAAACCAACAGCGCCAAATGCCTGGGTGCGCCACTTAGCAGCAGTGGTGGGGCCGCTCCACGCAGAACCATGTGAAAGCGATGGCGCCCCGACGAGGCCAGCTAGCACCGAGTACACTAGGGGTGTGGCTACCCGGAATTGGTGACGGCAGTCCTGACACATGCGTGTATGGAAATGCCGGCGTGCGCGCGCAAGCGAATTTTTAGACCGCCCATGCGCCCATGCAGCGCGCCGTACAGCCTTTCCCGCAGCAGCGCCAGGTTGCACAGCAAAATCATACCACGTATATCGTATGAGCCCCAAAGGCCAGCAATTGGCGGCATACGCAAGGTGCACGTATAAGTCAGGGCGACATGGTCCGTTCCCAAAGCCGCGCACAGCTTTTTCGCAGTTTCTTAAAGAGCGCAGCAAACTATACATACGGACTTCCTAAGGGGGCGCGTAGGGCCATGTGAGCAAACTCGACTGGAAATCGAACCGTTCTCAGGCTAGGAAGCGAGTTTGGGCGTGGCGGGCAAGAGCTAATTGTAAAGGGAGGCAAAAGACAGGGCGCAAGGCTTCATTGGGTGCGCAAACGTGACCATGACTTTTGCAGCGTAGTGAAGGGCAGGGCTCACCGTCGGCCGTAACCGGATGGTTACTTGGGAGATCGGGGAGTTGGGAGTTGGGGGGTTGACCTCGTGACCTGCCCATACACACACGCCACGCCACGCCACACCCGCCCCCCCCGCACACCCTGTGAGCAAGGCGTCCAGACCGCGGCACTTCACAAACATAATACGCATGTGTATGCATGGTTTGGGGCTACCTGAGCTGCAAAAGGGTCATGTGGTGGCCGCCCAGGCAACTGAGGGAGTCGGTGTGTGCCGATGCGTGTCGACCAGGGTATGTCCGCGCCTGGGAGCAAGGAAGTCCGCCGATTGTGCTCATCATATACCCACGTATAGCACATATCTTCCATACGTGCGCAAAGCTGTAAGACGTGCCCCGCGCGAAGTTGGCTTTCACCGACATGTAAAAGCCAACTGGGTCTGAAGAGCCAAACGCCAGGCAACACAGGGCAAATCACTTATTTTTGGATGTAGCGATTTTAAGCAATGTCAGCGCAGGCCAAGCCAGTGTGCGACTTGAAAGTTCAAGGAAAATCCTTGCCGCGCTCAGGAGCCCGCAAGGTTTAACCTTGCCTTTGGAGTGCCGTGTGCAATGTATGAGGTGACAAGCAGAATGGGCTGAACAACGTCCCGCGTGCAGCCCCAAAAGGCCGAAAAACCGGGCGCCGAAGTACCGTGCCCCCACACCCTTCACTGCCCTGCATAAGTCGTGGAATCTGACTTCCCAACAGTGTGACTCGGGCTGACGATTACGCTGCAGCCCCGGTGTCCCCGCCACTGGATACTAGAGGTCTGTCCGCAAGCGCAGCGCAGTCATAGCTGGGGTTACTTCCATGGCGCATGGCAAAACCAACAGCGCCAAATGCCTGGGTGCGCCACTTAGCAGCAGTGGTGGGGGCCGCTCCACGCAGAACCATGTGAAAGCGATGGCGCCCCGACGAGGCCAGCTAGCACCGAGTACACTAGGGGTGTGGCTACCCGGAATTGGTGACGGCAGTCCTGACAACATGCGTGTATGGAAATGCCGGCGTGCGCGCGCAAGCGAATTTTAGACCGCCCATGCGCCCATGCAGCGCGCCGTACAGCCTTTCCCGCAGCAGCGCCAGGTTGCACAGCAAAATCATACCACGTATATCGTATGAGCCCCAAAGGCCAGCAATTGGCGGCATACGCAAGGTGCACGTATAAGTCAGGGCGACATGGTCCGTTCCCAAGCCGCGCACAGCTTTTCGCAGTTTCTTAAAGTAGCGCAGCAAACTATACATACGGACTTCCTAAGGGGGGCGCGTAGGGCCATGTGAGCAAACTCGACTGGAAATCGAACCGTTCTCAGGCTAGGAAGCGAGTTTTGGGCGTGCGGGCAAGAGCTAATTGTAAAGGGAGGCAAAGACAGGGCGCAAGGCTTCATTGGGTGCGCCAAACGTGACCATGACTTTTGCAGCGTAGTGAAGGGCCAGGGCTCAACCGTCGGCCGTAACCGGATGGTTACTTGGGAGATCGGGGAGTTGGGAGTTGGGGGGTTGACCTCGTGACCTGCCCATACACACACGCCACGCCACGCCACACCCGCCCCCCCGCACACCCTGTGAGCAAGGCGTCCAGACCGCGGCACTTCACAAACATAATACGCATGTGTATGCATGGTTTGGGGCTACCTGAGCTGCAAAAGGGTCATGTGGTGGCCGCCCAGGCAACTGAGGGAGTCGGTGTGTGCCGATGCGTGTCGACCAGGGTATGTCCGCGCCTGGGAGCAAGGAAGTCCGCCGATTGTGCTCATCATATACCCACGTATAGCACATATCTTCCATACGTGCGCAAAGCTGTAAGACGTGCCCCGCGCGAAGTTGGCTTTCACCGACATGTAAAAGCCAACTGGGTCTGAAGAGCCAACGCCAGCACACAGGGCAAATCACTTATTTTTGGATGTAGCGATTTTAAAGCATGTCAGCGCAGGCCAAGCCAGTGTGCGACTTGAAAGTTCAAGGAAAATCCTTGCCGCGCTCAGGAGCCCGCAAGGTTTAACCTTGCCTTTGGAGTGCCGTGTGCAATGTATGAGGTGACAAGCAGAATGGGCTGAACAACGTCCCGCGTGCAGCCCCAAAAGGCCGAAAAAACCGGGCGCCGAAGTACCGTGCCCCCACACCCTTCACTGCCCTGCATAAGTCGTGGAATCTGACTTCCCAACAGTGTGACTCGGGCTGACGATTACGCTGCAGCCCCGGTGTCCCCGCCACTGGATACTAGAGGTCTGTCCGCAAGCGCAGCGCAGTCATAGCTGGGGTTACTTCCATGGCGCATGGCAAAACCAACAGCGCCAAATGCCTGGGTGCGCCACTTAGCAGCAGTGGTGGGGCCGCTCCACGCAGAACCATGTGAAAGCGATGGCGCCCCGACGAGGCCAGCTAGCACCGAGTACACTAGGGGTGTGGCTAACCCGGAATTGGTGACGGCAGTCCTGACAACATGCGTGTATGGAAATGCCGGCGTGCGCGCGCAAGCGAATTTTAGACCGCCCATGCGCCCATGCAGCGCGCCGTACAGCCTTTCCCGCAGCAGCGCCAGGTTGCACAGCAAAATCATACCACGTATATCGTATGAGCCCCAAAGGCCAGCAATTGGCGGCATACGCAAGGTGCACGTATAAGTCAGGGCGACATGGTCCGTTCCCAACCGCGCACAGCTTTTTCGCAGTTTCTTAAAGAGCGCAGCAAACTATACATACGGACTTCCTAAGGGGGCGCGTAGGGCCATGTGAGCAAACTCGACTGGAAATCGAAACCGTTCTCAGGCTAGGAAGCGAGTTTGGGCGTGCGGGCAAGAGCTAATTGTAAAGGGAGGCAAAGACAGGGGCGCAAGGCTTCATTGGGTGCGCAAAACGTGACCATGACTTTTGCAGCGTAGTGAAGGGCCAGGGCTCAACCGTCGGCCGTAACCGGATGGTTACTTGGGAGATCGGGGAGTTGGGAGTTGGGGGGTTGACCTCGTGACCTGCCCATACACACACGCCACGCCACGCCACACCCGCCCCCCCGCACACCCTGTGAGCAAGGCGTCCAGACCGCGGCACTTCACAAACATAATACGCATGTGTATGCATGGTTTGGGGCTACCTGAGCTGCAAAAGGGTCATGTGGTGGCCGCCCAGGCAACTGAGGGAGTCGGTGTGTGCCGATGCGTGTCGACCAGGGTATGTCCGCGCCTGGGAGCAAGGAAGTCCGCCGATTGTGCTCATCATATACCCACGTATAGCACATATCTTCCATACGTGCGCAAAGCTGTAAGACGTGCCCCGCGCGAAGTTGGCTTTCACCGACATGTAAAAGCCAACTGGGTCTGAAGAGCCAACGCCAGGCACACAGGGCAAATCACTTATTTTTGGATGTAGCGATTTTAAGCAATGTCAGCGCAGGCCAAGCCAGTGTGCGACTTGAAAGTTCAAGGAAAATCCTTGCCGCGCTCAGGAGCCCGCAAGGTTTAACCTTGCCTTTGGAGTGCCGTGTGCAATGTATGAGGTGACAAGCAGAATGGGCTGAACAACGTCCGCGTGCAGCCCCAAAAGGCCGAAAAACCGGGCGCCGAAGTACCGTGCCCCCACACCCTTCACTGCCCTGCATAAGTCGTGGAATCTGACTTCCCAACAGTGTGACTCGGGCTGACGATTACGCTGCAGCCCCGGTGTCCCCGCCACTGGATACTAGAGGTCTGTCCGCAAGCGCAGCGCAGTCATAGCTGGGTTACTTCCATGGCGCATGGCAAAACCAACAGCGCCAAATGCCTGGGTGCGCCACTTAGCAGCAGTGGTGGGGCCGCTCCACGCAGAACCATGTGAAAGCGATGGCGCCCCGACGAGGCCAGCTAGCACCGAGTACACTAGGGGTGTGGCTACCCGGAATTGGTGACGGCAGTCCTGACAACATGCGTGTATGGAAATGCCGGCGTGCGCGCGCAAGCGAATTTTTAGACCGCCCATGCGCCCATGCAGCGCGCCGTACAGCCTTTCCCGCAGCAGCGCCAGGTTGCACAGCAAAATCATACCACGTATATCGTATGAGCCCCAAAGGCCAGCAATTGGCGGCATACGCAAGGTGCACGTATAAGTCAGGGCGACATGGTCCGTTCCCAAAGCCGCGCACAGCTTTTTCGCAGTTTCTTAAAGAGCGCAGCAAACTATACATACGGACTTCCTAAGGGGGCGCGTAGGGCCATGTGAGCAAACTCGACTGGAAATCGAACCGTTCTCAGGCTAGGAAGCGAGTTTGGGCGTGCGGGCAAGAGCTAATTGTAAAGGGAGGCAAAGACAGGGCGCAAGGCTTCATTGGGTGCGCAAACGTGACCATGACTTTTGCAGCGTAGTGAAGGGCCAGGGCTCAACCGTCGGCCGTAACCGGATGGTTACTTGGGAGATCGGGGAGTTGGGAGTTGGGGGGGTTGACCTCGCTCGTGACCTGCCCATACACACACGCCACGCCACGCCACACCCCGCCCCCCCCGCACACCCTGTGAGCAAGGCGTCCAGACCGCGGCACTTCACAAACATTAATACGCATGTGTATGCATGGTTTGGGGCTACCTGAGCGGCAAAAGGGTCATGTGGTGGCCGCCCAGGCAACTGAGGGAGTCGGTGTGTGCCGATGCTGTCGACCAGGGTATGTCCGCGCCTGGGAGCAAGGAAGTCCGCCGATTGTGCTCATCATATACCCACGTATAGCACATATCTTCCATACGTGCGCAAAGCTGTAAGACGTGCCCCGCGCGAAGTTGGCTTTCACCGACATGTAAAAGCAACTGGGTCTGAAGAGCCAACGCCAGGCACACAGGGGGCAAATCGACTTATTTTTGGATGTAGCGATTTTAAAGCAATGTCAGCGCAGGCCAAGCCAGTGTGCGACTTGAAAGTTCAAGGAAAATCCTTGCCGCGCTCAGGAGCCCGCAAGGTTTAACCTTGCCTTTGGAGTGCCGTGTGCAATGTATGAGGTGACAAGCAGAATGGGCTGAACAACGTCCCGCGTGCAGCCCCAAAAGGCCGAAAAACCGGGCGCCGAAAGTCCCGTGCCCCCACACCCTTCACTGCCCTGCATAAGTCGTGGAATCTGACTTCCCAACAGTGTGACTCGGGCTGACGATTACGCTGCAGCCCCGGTGTCCCCGCCACTGGATACTAGATGGTCTGTCCGCAAGCGCAGCGCCAGTCATAGCTGGGGTTACTTCCATGGCGCATGGCAAAACCAACAGCGCCAAATGCTGGTGCGCCACTTAGCAGCAGTGGTGGGGCCGCTCCACGCAGAACCATGTGAAGCGATGGCGCCCCGACGAGGCCAGCTAGCACCGAGTACACTAGGGGTGTGGCTACCCGGAATTGGTGACGGCAGTCCTGACAACATGCGTGTATGGAAATGCCGGCGTGCGCGCGCAAGCGAATTTTTAGACCGCCCATGCGCCCATGCAGCGCGCCGTACAGCCTTTCCCGCAGCAGGCGCCAGGTTGCACAGCAAAATCATACCACGTATATCGTATGAGCCCAAAGGCCAGCAATTGGCGGCATACGCAAGGTGCACGTATAAGTCAGGGCGACATGGTCCGTTCCCAAGCCGCGCACAGCTTTTTCGCAGTTTCTTAAAGAGCGCAGCCAAACTATACATACGGACTTCCTAAGGGGGCGCGTAGGGCCATGTGAGCAAACTCGACTGGAAATCGAACCGTTCTTCAGGCTAGGAAGCGAGTTTGGGCGTGCGGGCAAGAGCTAATTGTAAAGGGAGGCAAAGGACAGGGCGCAAGGCTTCATTGGGTGCGCAAACGTGACCATGACTTTTGCAGCGTAGTGAAGGGCCAGGGCTCAACCGTCGGGCCGTAACCGGATGGTTACTTGGGAGATCGGGGAGTTGGGAGTTGGGGGTTGACCTCGTGACCTGCCCATACACACACGCCACGCCACGCCACACACCCGCCCCCCCCGCACACCCTGTGAGCAAGGCCGTCCCAGACCGCGGCACTTCACAAACATAATACGCATGTGTATGCATGGTTTGGGGCTACCTGAGCTGCAAAAGGGTCATGTGGTGGCCCGCCCAGGCAACTGAGGGAGTCGGTGTGTGCCGATGCGTGTCGACCAGGGTATGTCCGCGCCTGGGAGCAAGGAAGTCCGCCGATTGTGCTCATCATATACCCACGTATAGCACATATCTTCCATACGTGCGCAAAGCTGTAAGACGTGCCCCGCGCGAAGTTGGCTTTCACGACATGTAAAAGCCAACTGGGTCTGAAGAGCCAACGCCAGGCACACAGGGCAAATCACTTATTTTTGGATGTAGCGATTTTAAGCAATGTCAGCGCAGGCCAAGCCAGTGTGCGACTTGAAAGTTCAAGGAAAATCCTTGCCGCGCTCAGGAGCCCGCAAGGTTTAACCTTGCCTTTGGAGTGCCGTGTGCAATGTATGAGGTGACAAGCAGAATGGGCTGAACAACGTCCCGCGTGCAGCCCCAAAAGGCCGAAAAACCGGGCGCCGAAGTACCATGCCCCCACACCCTTCACTGCCCTGCATAAGTCGTGGAATCTGACTTCCCAACAGTGTGACTCGGGCTGACGATTACGCTGCAGCCCCGGTGTCCCCGCCACTGGATACTAGAGGTCTGTCCGCAAGCGCAGCGCAGTCATAGCTGGGGTTACTTCCATGGCGCATGGCAAAACCAACAGCGCCAAATGCCTGGGTGCGCCACTTAGCAGCAGTGGTGGGGCCGCTCCACGCAGAACCATGTGAAAGCGATGGCGCCCCGACGAGGCCAGCTAGCACCGAGTACACTAGGGGTGTGGCTACCCGGAATTGGTGACGGCAGTCCTGACAAACATGCGTGTATGGAAATGCCGGCGTGCGCGCGCAAGCGAATTTTCTAGACGCCCATGCGCCCATGCAGCGCGCCGTACAGCCTTTCCCGCAGCAGCGCCAGGTTGCACAGCAAATCATACCACGTATATCGTATGAGCCCCAAAGGCCAGCAATTGGCGGCATACGCAAGGTGCACGTATAAGTCAGGGCGACATGGTCCGTTCCCAACCGCGCACAGCTTTTTCGCAGGTTCTTAAAGAGCGCAGCAAACTATACATACGGACTTCCTAAGGGGGGCGCGTAGGGCCATGTGAGCAAACTCGACTGGAAATCGAACCGTTCTCAGGCTAGGAAGCGAGTTTGGGCGTGCGGGCAAGAGCTAATTGTAAAGGGAGGCAAAGACAGGGCGCAAGGCTTCATTGGGGTGCGCAAACGTGACCATGACTTTTGCAGCGTAGTGAAGGGCCAGGGCTCAACCGTCGCCGTAACCGGATGGTTACTTGGGAGATCGGGGAGTTGGGAGTGGTGGGGGTTGACCTCGTGACCTGGCCCATACACACACGCCACGGCCACGCCACACCCGCCCCCCCCCGCACACCCTGTGAGCAAGGCGTCCAGACCGCGGCACTTCACAAACATAATACGCATGTGTATTGCATGGTTTGGGGCTACCTGAGCTGCAAAAGGGTCATGTGGTGGCCGCCCAGGCAACTGAGGGAGTCGGTGGTGTGCCGATGCGTGTCGACCAGGGTATGTCCGCGCCTGGGAGCAAGGAAGTCCGCCGATTGTGCTCATCATATACCCACGTATAGCACATATCTTCCATACGTGCGCAAAGCTGTAAGACGTGCCCCGCGCGAAGTTGGCTTTCACCGACATGTAAAAAGCCAACTGGGTCTGAAGAGCCAACGCCAGGCACACAGGGCAAATCACTTATTTTTGGATGTAGCGATTTTAAGCAATGTCAGCGCAGGCCAAGCCAGTGTGCGACTTGAAAGTTCAAGGAAAATCCTTGCCGCGCTCAGGAGCCCGCAAGGTTTAACCTTGCCTTTGGAGTGCCGTGTGCAATGTATGAGGTGACAAGCAGAATGGGCTGAACAACGTCCCGCGTGCAGCCCCAAAAGGCCGAAAAACCGGGCGCCGAAGTACCGTGCCCCCACACCCTTCACTGCCCTGCATAAGTCGTGGAATCTGACTTCCCAACAGTGTGACTCGGGCTGACGATTACGCTGCAGCCCCGGTGTCCCCGCCACTGGATACTAGAGGTCCTGTCCGCAAGCGCAGCGCCAGTCATAGCTGGGGTTTACTTCCATGGCGCATGGCAAAACCAACAGCGCCAAATGCCTGGGTGCGCCACTTAGCAGCAGTGGTGGGGCCGCTCCACGCAGAACCATGTGAAAGCGATGGCGCCCCCGACGAGGCCAGCTAGCACCGAGTACACTAGGGGTGTGGCTACCCGGAATTGGTGACGGCAGTCCTGACAACATGCGTGTATGGAAATGCCGGCGTGCGCGCGCAAGCGAATTTTTTAGACCGCCCATGCGCCCATGCAGCGCGCCGTACAGCCTTTCCCGCAGCAGCGCCAGGTTGCACAGCAAAAATCATACCACGTATATCGTATGAGCCCCAAAGGCCAGCAATTGGCGGCATACGCAAGGTGCACGGTATAAGTCAGGGCGACATGGTCCGTTCCCAAGCCGCGCACAGCTTTTTTCGCAGTTTCTTAAAGAGCGCAGCAAACTATACATACGGACTTCCTAAGGGGGCGCGTAGGGCATGTGAGCAAACTCGACTGGAAATCGAACCGTTCTCAGGCTAGGAAGCGAGTTTGGGCGTGCGGGCAAGAGCTAATTGTAAGGGGAGGCAAAGACAGGGCGCAAGGCTTCATTGGGTGCGCAAACGTGACCATGACTTTTGCAGCGTAGTGAAGGCCAGGGCTCAACCGTCGGCCGTAACCGGATGGTTAATTGGAGATCGGGGAGTTGGAGTTGGGGGGTTGACCTCGTGACCTGCCCATACACACACGCCACGCCACGCCACACCCGCCCCCCCCGCACACCCTGTGAGCAAGGCGTCCAGACCGCGGCACTTCACAACATAATACGCATGTGTATGCATGGTTTGGGGCTACCTGAGCTGCAAAAGGGTCATGTGGGGTGCCGCCCAGGCAACTGAGGGGAGTCGGTGTGTGCCGATGCGTGTCGACCAGGGTATGTCCGCGCCTGGGAGCAAGGAAGTCCGCCGATTGTGCCTCATCATATACCCACGTATAGCACATATCTTCCATACGTGCGCAAAGCTGTAAGACGTGCCCCGCGCGAAGTTGGCTTCACACCGACATGTAAAAGCCAACTGGGTCTGAAGAGCCAACGCCAGGCCACACAGGGCAAATCACTTATTTTTGGATGTAGCGATTTTAAGCAATGTCAGCGCAGGCCAGCAGTGTGCGACTTGAAAGTTCAAGGAAAATCCTTTGCCGCGCTCCAGGAGCCCGCAAGGTTTAACCTTGCCTTTGGAGTGCCGTGTTGCAATGTATGATGGTGACAAGCAGATGGGCTGAACAACGTCCCGCGTGCAGCCCCAAAGAGGCCGAAAAACCGGGCGCGAAGTACCGTGCCCCCACACCCTTCACTGCCCTGCATAAGTTCGTGGAATCTGACTTCCCAACAGTGTGACTCGAGGCTGACGATTACGCTGCAGCCCCGGGTCCCCGCCACTGGATACTAGAGGTCTGTCCGCAAGCGCAGCGCAGTCATAGCTGGGGTTACTTCCATGGCGCATGGCAAAACCAACAGCGCCCAAATGCCTGGGTGCGCCACTTAGCAGCAGTGGTGGGGCCGCTCCACGCAGAACCATGTGAAAGCGATGGCGCCCCGACGAGGCCAGCTAGCACCGAGTACACTAGGGGTGTGGCTACCCGGAATTGGTGACGGCAGTCCTGACAACATGCGTGTATGGAAATGCCGGCGTGCCGCGCAAGCGAATTTTTAGACCGCCCATGCGCCCATGCAGCGCGCCGTACAGCCTTTCCCGCAGCAGCGCCAGGTTGCACAGCAAAATCATACCACGTATATCGTATGAGCCCCAAAGGCCAGCAATTGGCGGCTATACGCAAGGTGCACGTATAAGTCAGGGCGACATGGTCCGTTCCCAAACCGCGCACAGCTTTTTCGCAGTTTCTTAAAAGAGCGCGCAAACTATACATACGGATTCCTAAGGGGGGCGCGTAGGGCCATGTGAGCAAACTCGACTGGAAATCGAACCGTTCTCAGGCTAGGAAGCGAGTTTGGGCGTGCGGGCAAGAGGCTAATTGTAAAGGGAGGCAAAGACAGGGCGCAAGGCTTCATTGGGTGCGCAAACGTGACCATGACTTTTGCAGCGTAGTGAAGGGCCAGGGCTCAACCGTCGGCCGTAACCGGATGGTTACTTGGGAGATCGGGGAGTTGGGAGTTGGGGGGTTGACCTCGTGACCTGCCCATACACACACGCCACGCCACGCCCACACCCGCCCCCCCCGCACACCCTGTGAGCAAGGCGTCCAGACCGCGGCACTTCACAAACATAATACGCATGTGTATGCATGGTTTGGGGCTACCTGAGCTGCAAAAGGGTCATGTGGTGGCCGCCCAGGCAACTGAGGGAGTCGGTGTGTGCCGATGCGTGTCGACCAGGGTATGTCCGCGCCTGGGAGCAAGGAAGTCCGCCGATGTGCTCATCATATACCCACGTATAGCACATATCTTCCATACGTGCGCAAAGCTGTAAGACGTGCCCCGCGCGAAGTTGGCTTTCACCGACATGTAAAAGCCAACTGGGTCTGAAGAGCCAACGCCAGGCACACAGGGCAAATCACTTATTTTTGGATGTAGCGATTTTAAGCAATGTCAGCGCAGGCCAAGCCAGTGTGCGACTTGAAAGTTCAAGGAAAATCCTTGCCGCGCTCAGGAGCCCGCAAGGTTTAACCTTGCCTTTGGAGTGCCGTGTGCAATGTATGAGGTGACAAGCAGAATGGGCTGAACAACGTCCCGCGTGCAGCCCCAAAAGGCCGAAAAACCGGGCGCCGAAGTACCGTGCCCCCACACCCTTCACTGCCCTGCATAAGTCGTGGAATCTGACTTCCCAACAGTGTGACTCGGGCTGACGATTACGCTGCAGCCCCGGTGTCCCCGCCACTGGATACTAGAGGTCTGTCCGCAAGCGCAGCGCAGTCATAGCTGGGGTTACTTCCATGGCGCATGGCAAAACCAACAGCGCCAAATGCCTGGGTGCGCCACTTAGCAGCAGTGGTGGGGGCCGCTCCACGCAGAACCATGTGAAAGCGATGCGCCCCGACGAGGCCAGCTAGCACCGAGTACACTAGGGGTGTGGCTACCCGGAATTGGTGACGGCAGTCCTGACAACATGCGTGTATGGAAATGCCGGCGTGCGGCGCGCAAGCGAATTTTTAGACCGCCCATGCGCCCATGCAGCGCGCCGTACAGCCTTTCCCGCAGCAGCGCCAGGTTGCACAGCAAAATCATACCACGTATATCGTATGAGCCCCAAAGGCCAGCAATTGGCGCATACGCAAGGTGCACGTATAAGTCAGGGCGACATGGTCCGTTCCCAAGCCGCGCACAGCTTTTTCGCAGTTTCTTAAAGAGCGCAGCAAACTATACATACGGACTTCCTAAGGGGGCGCGTAGGGCCATGTGAGCAAACTCGACTGGAAATCGAACCGTTCTCAGGCTAGGAAGCGAGTTTGGGCGTGCGGGCAAGAGCTAATTGTAAAGGGAGGCAAAGACAGGGCGCAAGGCTTCATTGGGTGCGCAAACGTGACCATGACTTTGGCAGCGTAGTGAAGGGCCAGGGCTCAACCGTCGGCCGTAACCGGATGGTTACTTGGGAGATCGGGGAGTTTGGGAGTTGGGGGGTTGACCTCGTGACCTGCCCATACACACACGCCACGCCCACGCCACACCCGCCCCCCCCGCACACCCTGTGAGCAAGGCGTCCAGAACCGCGGCACTTCACAAACATAATACGCATGTGTATGCATGGTTTGGGGCTACCTGAGCTGCAAAGGGTCATGTGGTGGCCGCCCAGGCAACTGAGGGAGTCGGTGTGTGCCGATGCGTGTCGACCAGGGTATGTCCGCGCCTGGGAGCAAGGAAGTCCGCCGATTGTGCTCATCATATACCCACGTATAGCACATATCTTCCATACGTGCGCAAAGCTGTAAGACGTGCCCCGCGCGAAGTTGGCTTTCACCGACATGTAAAAGCCAACTGGGTCTGAAGAGCCAACGCCAGGCACACAGGGCAAATCACTTATTTTTTGATGTAGCGATTTTAAGCAATGTCAGCGCAGGCCAAGCCAGTGTGCGACTTGAAAGTTCAAGGAAAATCCTTGCCGCGCTCAGGAGCCCGCAAGGTTTAACCTTGCCTTTGGAGTGCCGTGTGCAATGTATGAGGTGACAAGCAGAATGGGCTGAACAACGTCCCGCGTGCAGCCCCAAAAGGCCGAAAAACCGGGCGCCGAAGTACCGTGCCCCCACACCCTTCAGAAGGGCCAGGGCTCAACCGTCGGCCGTAACCGGATGGTTACTTGGGAGATCGGGGAGTTGGGAGTTGGGGGGTTGACCTCGTGACCTGCCCATACACACACGCCACGCCACGCCACACCCGCCCCCCCCGCACACCCTGTGAGCAAGGCGTCCAGACCGCGGCACTTCACAAACATAATACGCATGTGTATGCATGGTTTGGGGCTACCTGAGCTGCAAAAGGGTCATGTGGTGGCCCGCCCAGGCAACTGAGGGAGTCGGTGTGTGCCGATGCGTGTCGACCAGGGTATGTCCGCGCCTGGGAGCAAGGAAGTCCGCCGATTGTGCTCATCATATACCCACGTATAGCACATATCTTCCATACGTGCGCAAAGCTGTAAGACGTGCCCCGCGCGAAGTTGGCTTTCACCGACATGTAAAAGCCAACTGGGTCTGAAGAGCCAACGCCAGGCACACAGGGCAAATCACTTATTTTTGGATGTAGCGATTTTTAAGCAATGTCAGCGCAGGCCAAGCCAGTGTGCGACTTGAAAGTTCAAGGAAAATCCTTGCCGCGCTCAGGAGCCCGCAAGGTTTAAACCTTGCCTTGGAGTGCCGTGTGCAATGTATGAGGTGACAAGCAGAATGGGCTCTGAACAACGTCCCGCGTGCAGCCCCAAAAGGCCGAAAAACCGGGCGCCGAAGTACCGTGCCCCCACACCCTTCACTGCCCTGCATAAGTCGTGGAATCTGACTTCCCAACAGTGTGACTCGGGCTGACGATTACGCTGCAGCCCCGGTGTCCCCGCCACTGGATACTAGAGGTCTGTCCGCAAGCGCAGCGCAGTCATAGCTGGGGTTTACTTCCATGGCGCATGGCAAAACCAACAGCGCCAAATGCCTGGGTGCGCCACTTAGCAGCAGTGGTGGGGCCGCTCCACGCAGAACCATGTGAAAGCGATGGCGCCCCGACGAGGCCAGCTAGCACCGAGTACACTAGGGGTGTGGCTACCCGGAATTGGTGACGGCAGTCCTGACAACATGCGTGTATGGAAAATGCCGGCGTGCGCGCGCAAGCGAATTTTTAGACCGCCCATGCGCCCATGCAGCGCGCCGTACAGCCTTTCCCGCAGCAGCGCCAGGTTGCCACAGCAAAATCATACCACGTATATCGTATGAGCCCCAAAGGCCAGCAATTGGCGGCATACGCAAGGTGCACGTATAAGTCAGGGCGACATGGTCCGTTCCCAAGCCGCGCACAGCTTTTTCGCAGTTTCTTAAGAGCGCAGCAAACTATACATACGGACTTCCTAAGGGGGCGCGTAGGGCCATGTGAGCAAACTCGACTGGAAATCGAACCGTTCTCAGGCTAGGAAGCGAGTTTGGGCGTGCGGGCAAGAGCTAATTGTAAAGGGAGGCAAAGACAGGGCGCAAGGCTTCATTGGGTGCGCAAACGTGACCATGACTTTTGCAGCGTAGTGAAGGGCCAGGGCTCAACCGTCGGCCGTAACCGGATGGTTACTTGGGAGATCGGGGAGTTGGGAGTTGGGGGGTTGACCTCGTGACCTGCCCATACACACACGCCACGCCACGCCACACCCGCCCCCCCGCACACCCTGTGAGCAAGGCGTCCAGACCGCGGCACTTCACAAACATAATACGCATGTGTATGCATGGTTTGGGGCTACCTGAGCTGCAAAAGGGTCATGTGGTGGCCGCCCAGGCAACTGAGGGAGTCGGTGTGTGCCGATGCGTGTCGACCAGGGTATGTCCGCGCCTGGGAGCAAGGAAGTCCGCCGATTGTGCTCATCATATACCCACGTATAGCACATATCTTCCATACGTGCGCAAAGCTGTAAGACGTGCCCCGCGCGAAGTTGGCTTTCACCGACATGTAAAAGCCAACTGGGTCTGAAGAGCCAACGCCAGGCACACAGGGCAAATCACTTATTTTTGGATGTAGCGATTTTAAGCAATGTCAGCGCAGGCCAAGCCAGTGTGCGACTTGAAAGTTCAAGGAAAATCCTTGCCGCGCTCAGGAGCCCGCAAGGTTTAACCTTGCCTTTGGAGTGCCGTGTGCAATGTATGAGGTGACAAGCAGAATGGGCTGAACAACGTCCCGCGTGCAGCCCCAAAAGGCCGAAAAACCGGGCGCCGAAAGTACCGTGCCCCCACACCCTTCACTGCCCTGCATAAGTCGTGGAATCTGACTTCCCAACAGTGTGACTCGGGCTGACGATTACGCTGCAGCCCCGGTGTCCCCGCCACTGGATACTAGAGGTCTGTCCGCAAGCGCAGCGCAGTCATAGCTGGGGTTACTTCCATGGCGCATGGCAAAACCAACAGCGCCAAATGCCTGGGTGCGCCACTTAGCAGCAGTGGTGGGGCCGCTCCCACGCAGAACCATGTGAAAGCGATGGCGCCCCGACGAGGCCAGCTAGCACCGAGTACACTAGGGGTGTGGCTACCCGGAATTGGTGACGCAGGTCCTGACAACATGCGTGTATGGAAATGCCGGCGTGCGCGCGCAAGCGAATTTTTAGACCGCCCATGCGCCCATGCAGCGCGCCGTACAGCCTTTCCCGCAGCAGCGCCAGGTTGCACAGCAAAATCATACCACGTATATCGTATGAGCCCCAAAGGCCAGCAATTGGCGGCATACGCAAGGTGCACGTATAAGTCAGGGCGACATGGTCCGTTCCCAAAGCCGCGCACAGCTTTTTCGCAGTTTCTTAAAGAGCGCAGCAAACTATACATACGGACTTCCTAAGGGGCGCGTAGGGCCATGTGAGCAAACTCGACTGGAAATCGAACCGTTCTCAGGCTAGGAAGCGAGTTTGGGCGTGCGGGCAAGAGCTAATTGTAAAGGGAGGCAAAGACAGGGCGCAAGGCTTCATTGGGTGCGCAAACGTGACCATGACTTTTGCAGCGTAGTGAAGGGCCAGGGCTCAACCGTCGGCCGTAACCGGATGGTTACTTGGGAGATCGGGGAGTTGGGAGTTGGGGGGTTGACCTCGTGACCTGCCCATACACACACGCCCACGCCCACGCCACACCCGCCCCCCCCGCACACCCTGTGAGCAAGGCGTCCAGACCGCGGCACTTCACAAACATAATACGCATGTGTATGCATGGTTTGGGGCTACCTGAGCTGCAAAAGGGTCATGTGGTGGCCGCCCAGGCAACTGAGGGAGTCGGTGTGTGCCGATGCGTGTCGACCAGGGGTATGTCCGCGCCTGGGAGCAAGGAAGTCCGCCGATTGTGCTCATCATATACCCACGTATAGCACATATCTTCCATACGTGCGCAAAGCTGTAAGACGTGCCCCGCGCGAAGTTGGCTTTCACCGACATGTAAAAGCCAACTGGGTCTGAAGAGCCAACGCCAGGCACACAGGGCAAATCACTTATTTTTGGATGTAGCGATTTTAAGCAATGTCAGCGCAGGCCAAGCCAGTGTGCGACTTGAAAGTTCAAGGAAAATCCCTTGCCGCGCTCAGGAGCCCGCAAGGTTTAACCTTGCCTTTGGAGTGCCGTGTGCAATGTATGAGGTGACAAGCAGAATGGGCTGAACAACGTCCCGCGTGCAGCCCCAAAAGGCCGAAAAACCGGGCGCCGAAGTACCGTGCCCCCCACACCCTTCACTGCCCTGCATAAGTCGTGGAATCTGACTTCCCAACAGTGTGACTCGGGCTGACGATTACGCTGCAGCCCCGGTGTCCCCGCCACTGGATACTAGAGGTCTGTCCGCAAGCGCAGCGCAGTCATAGCTGGGGTTACTTCCATGGCGCATGGCAAAACCAACAGCGCCAAATGCCTGGGTGCGCCACTTAGCAGCAGTGGTGGGGCCGCTCCACGCAGAACCATGTGAAAGCGATGGCGCCCCGACGAGGCCAGCTAGCACCGAGTACACTAGGGGTGTGGCTACCCGGAATTGGTGACGGCAGTCCTGACAACATGCGTGTATGGAAATGCCGGCGTGCGCGCGCAAGCGAATTTGTTAGACCGCCCATGCGCCCATGCAGCGCGCCGTACAGCCTTTCCCGCAGCAGCGCCAGGTTGCACAGCAAAATCATACCACGTATATCGTATGAGCCCCAAAGGCCAGCAATTGGCGGCATACGCAAGGTGCACGTATAAGTCAGGGCGACATGGTCCGTTCCCAAACCGCGCACAGCTTTTTCGCAGTTTCTTAAAGAGCGCAGCAAACTATACATACGGACTTCCTAAGGGGGCGCGTAGGGCCATGTGAGCAAACTCGACTGGAAATCGAACCGTTCTCAGGCTAGGAAGCGAGTTTGGGCGTGCGGGCAAGAGCTAATTGTAAAGGGAGGCAAAGACAGGGCGCAAGGCTTCATTGGGTGCGCAAACGTGACCATGACTTTTGCAGCGTAGTGAAGGGCCAGGGTCAACCGTTTCGGCCGTAAACCGGATGGTTACTTGGGAGATCGGGGAGTTGGGAGTTGGGGGGTTGACCTCGTGACCTGCCCATACACACACGCCACGCCACGCCACACCCGCCCCCCCCGCACACCCTGTGAGCAGGCGTCCCAGACCGCGGCACTTCACAAACATAATACGCCTGTGTATGCATGGTTTTGGGGCTACCTGAGCTGCCAAAAGGGTCATGTGGTGGCACCGCCCAGGCAACTGAGGGAGTCGGTGTGTGCCGATGCGTGTCGACCAGGGTATGTCCGCGCCTGGGAGCAAGGAAGTCCGCCGATTGTGCTCATCATATACCCACGTATAGCACATATCTTCCATACGTGCGCAAAGCTGTAAGACGTGCCCCGCGCGAAGTTGGCTTTCACCGACATGTAAAGCCAACTGGGTCTGAAGAGCCAACGCCAGGCACACAGGGCAAATCACTTATTTTTGGATGTAGCGATATTTAAGCAATGTCAGCGCAGGCCAAGCCAGTGTGCGACTTGAAAGTTCAAGGAAAATCCTTGCCGCGCTCAGGAGCCCGCAAGGTTTAACCTTGCCTTTGGAGTGCCGTGTGCAATGTATGAGGTGACAAGCAGAATGGGCTGAACAACGTCCCGCGTGCAGCCCCAAAAGGCCGAAAAACCGGGCGCCGAAGTACCGTGCCCCCACACCCCTTCACTGCCCTGCATAAGTCGTGGAATCTGACTTCCCAACAGTGTGACTCGGGCTGACGATTACGCTGCAGCCCCGGTGTCCCCGCCACTGGATACTAGAGGTCTGTCCGCAAGCGCAGCGCAGTCATAGCTGGGGTTACTTCCATGGCGCATGGCAAAACCAACAGCGCCAAATGCCTGGGTGCGCCACTTAGCAGCAGTGGTGGGGCCGCTCCACGCAGAGAACCATGTGAAAGCGATGGCGCCCCGACGAGGCCAGCTAGCACCGAGTACACTAGGGGTGTGGCTACCCGGAATTGGTGACGGCAGTCCTGACAACATGCGTTGTATGGAAATGCCGGCGTGCGCGCGCAAGCGAATTTTTAGACCGCCCATGCGCCCATGCAGCGCGCCGTACAGCCTTTCCCGCAGCCAGCGCCAGGTTGCACAGCAAAATCATACCACGTATATCGTATGAGCCCCAAAGGCCAGCAATTGGCGGCATACGCAAGGTGCACGTATAAGTCAGGGCGACATGGTCCGTTCCCAAACCGCGCACAGCTTTTTCGCAGTTTCTTAAAGAGCGCAGCAAACTATACATACGGACTTCCTAAGGGGGCGCGTAGGGCCATGTGAGCAAACTCGACTGGAAATCGAACCGTTCTCAGGCTAGGAAGCGAGTTTGGGCGTGCGGGCAAGAGCTAATTGTAAAGGGAGGCAAAGACAGGGCGCAAGGCTTCATTGGGTGCGCAAACGTGACCATGACTTTGCAGCGTAGTGAAGGGCCAGGGCTCAACCGTCGGCCGTAACCGGATGGTTACTTGGGAGATCGGGGAGTTGGGAGTGTTGGGGGGTTGCCCTCGTGACCTGCCCATACACACCACGCCACGCCACGCCACACCCGCCCCCCCCGCACACCCTGTGAGCAAGGCGTCCAGACCGCGGCACTTCACAAACATAATACGCATGTGTATGCATGGTTTGGGGCTACCTGAGCTGCAAAGGGTCATGTGGTGGCCCCCGCCCAGGCAACTGAGGGAGTCGGTGTGTGCCGATGCGTGTCGACCAGGGTATGTCCGCGCCTGGGAGCAAGGAAGTCAGCCGATTGTGCTCATCATATACCCACGTATAGCACATATCTTCCATACGTGCGCAAAGCTGTAAGACGTGCCCCGCGCGAAGTTGGCTTTCACCGACATGTAAAAGCCAACTGGGTCTGAAGAGCCAACGCCAGGCACACAGGGCAAATCACTTATTTTTTGATGTAGCGATTTTAAGCAATGTCAGCGCAGGCCAAGCCAGTGTTGCGACTTGAAAGTTCAAGGAAAATCCTTGCCGCGCTCAGGAGCCGCAAGGTTTAACCTTGCCTTTGGAGTGCCGTGTGCAATGTATGAGGTGACAAGCAGAATGGGCTGAAACAACGTCCCGCGTGCAGCCCCAAAGGCCGAAAAACGGGCGCCGAAGTACCGTGCCCCCACACCCTTCACTGCCCTGCCATAAGTCGTGGAATCTGACTTCCCAACAGTGTGACTCGGGCTGACGATTACGCTGCAGCCCCGGTTGTCCCCGCCACTGGATACTAGAGGTCTGTCCGCAAGCGCAGCGCAGTCATAGCTGGGGTGACTTCCATGGCGCATGGCAAAACCAACAGCGCCAAATGCCTGGGTGCGCCACTTAGCAGCAGTGGTGGGGCCGCTCCACGCAGAACCATGTGAAAGCGATGGCGCCCCGACGAGGCCAGCTAGCACCGAGTACACTAGGGGTGTGGCTACCCGGAATTGGTGACGGCAGTCCTGACAACATGCGTGTATGGAAATGCCGGCGTGCGCGCGCAAGCGAATTTTTAGACCGCCCATGCGCCCATGCAGCGCGCCGTACAGCCTTTCCCGCAGCAGCGCCAGGTTGCACAGCAAAATCATACCACGTATATCGTATGAGCCCCAAAGGCCAGCAATTGGCGGCATTACGCAAGGTGCACGTATAAGTCAGGGCGACATGGTCCGTTCCAAACCGCGCACAGCTTTTTCGCAGTTTCTTAAAGAGCGCAGCAAACTATACATACGGACTTCCTAAGGGGGCGCGTAGGGCCATGTGAGCAAACTCGACTGGAAATCGAACCGTTCTCAGGCTAGGAAGCGAGTTTGGGCGTGCGGGCAAGAGCTAATTGTAAAGGGAGGCAAAGACAGGGCGCAAGGCTTCATTGGGTGCGCAAACGTGACCATGACTTTTGCAGCGTAGTGAAGGGCCAGGGCTCAACCGTCGGCCGTAACCGGATGGTTACTTGGGAGATCGGGGAGTTGGGAGTTGGGGGGGTTGACCTCGTGACCTGCCCATACACACACGCCACGCCACGCCACACCCCGCCCCCCCCGCACACCCTGTGAGCAAGGCGTCCAGACCGCGGCACTTCACAAACATAATACGCATGTGTATGCATGGTTTGGGGGCTACCTGAGCTGCAAAAGGGTCATGTGGTGCCCGCCCAGGCAACTGAGGGAGTCGGTGTGTGCCGATGCGTGTCGACCAGGGTATGTCCGCGCCTGGGAGCAAGGAAGTCCGCCGATTGTGCTCATCATATACCCACGTATAGCACATATCTTCCATACGTGCGCAAAGCTGTAAGACGTGCCCCGCGCGAAGTTGGCTTTCACCGACATGGTAAAAGCCAACTGGGTCTGAAGAGCCAACGCCAGGCACACAGGGCAAATCACTTATTTTTGGATTGTAGCGATTTTAAGCAATGTCAGCGCAGGCCAAGCCAGTGTGCGACTTGAAAGTTCAAGGAAAATCCTTGCCGCGCTCAGGAGCCCGCAAGGTTTAACCTTGCCTTTGGAGTGCCGTGTGCAATGTATGAGGGTGACAAGCAGAATGGGCTGAACAACGTCCCGCGTGCAGCCCCAAAAGGCCCCGAAAAACCGGGCGCCGAAGTACCGTGCCCCCACACCCTTCACTGCCCTGCATAAGTCGTGGAATCTGACTTCCCAACAGTGTGACTCGGGCTGACGATTACGCTGCAGCCCCGGTGTCCCCGCCACTGGATACTAGAGGTCTGTCCGCAAGCGCAGCGCAGGTCATAGCTGGGGTTACTTCCATGGCGCATGGCAAAACCAACAGCGCCAAATGCCTGGGTGCGCCACTTAGCAGCAGTTGGTGGGGCCGCTCCACGCAGAACCATGTGAAAGCGATGGCGCCCCGACGAGGCCAGCTAGCACCGAGTACACTAGGGGTGTGGCTACCCGGAATTGGTGACGGCCAGTCCTGACAACATGCGTGTATGGAAATGCCGGCGTGCGCGCGCAAGCGAATTTTTAGACCGCCCATGCGCCCATGCAGCGCGCCGTACAGCCTTTCCCGCAGCAGCGCCAGGTTTGCACAGCAAAATCATACCACGTATATCGTATGAGCCCCAAAGGCCAGCAATTGGCGGCATACGCAAGGTGCACGTATAAGTCAGGGCGACATGGTCCGTTCCCAAACCGCGCACAGCTTTTTCGCAGTTTCTTAAAGAGCGCAGCAAACTATACATACGGACTCCTAAGGGGGCGCGTAGGGCCATGTGAGCAAACTCGACTGGAAATCGAACCGTTCTCCAGGCTAGGAAGCGAGTTTGGGCGTGCGGGCAAGAGCTAATTGTAAAGGGAGGCAAAGACAGGGCGCAAGGCTTCATTGGGTGCGCAACACGTGACCATGACTTTTGCAGCGTAGTGAAGGGCCAGGGCTCAACCGTCGGCCGTAAACCGGATGGTTACTTGGGAGATCGGGGAGTTGGGAGTTGGGGGGTTGACCTCGTGACCTGCCCATACACACACGCCACGCCACGCCACACCCGCCCCCCCCGCACACCCTGTGAGCAAGGCGTCCAGACCGCGGCACTTCACAAACATATACGCATGTGTATGCATGGTTTGGGGCTACCTGAGCTGCAAAAGGGTCATGTGGTGGCCCGCCCAGGCAACTGAGGGAGTCGGTTGTGTGCCGATGCGTGTCGACCAGGGTATGTCCGCGCCTGGGAGCAAGGAAGTCCGCCGATTGTGCTCATCATATACCCACGTATAGCACATATCTTCCATACGTGCGCAAAGCTGTAAGACGTGCCCCGCGCGAAGTTGGCTTTCACCGACATGTAAAAGCCAACTGGGTCTGAAGAGCCAACGCCAGGCACACAGGGCAAATCACTTATTTTTGGATTTAGCGATTTTAAGCAATGTCAGCGCAGGCCAAGCCAGTGTGCGACTTGAAAGTTCAAGGAAAATCCTTGCCGCGCTCAGGAGCCCGCAAGGTTTTAACCTTGCCTTTGGAGTGCCGTGTGCAATGTATGAGGTGACAAGCAGAATGGGCTGACAACGTCCCGCGTGCAGCCCCAAAAGGCCGAAAAACCGGGCGCCGAAGTACCGTGCCCCCACACCTTCACTGCCTGCATAAGTCGTGGAATCTGACTTCCCAACAGTGTGACTCGGGCTGACGATTACGCTGCAGCCCCGGTGTCCCCGCCCACTGATACTAGAGGTCTGTCCGCAAGCGCAGCGCAGTCATAGCTGGGGTACTTCCATGGCGCATGGCAAAACCAACGCGCCAAATGCCTGGGTGCGCCACTTAGCAGCAGTGGTGGGGCCGCTCCACGCAGAACCAGGTGGAAAGCGATTGGCGCCCCGACGAGGCCAGCTAGCACCGAGTACACTAGGGGTGTGGCTACCCGGATTGGTTTGACGGGCAGTCCTGACAACATGCGTGTATGGAAATGCGGCGTGCGCGGCGGCAAGCGAATTTTTAGACCGCCCATGCGCCCATGCAGCGCGCCGTAGCAGCCTTTCCCGCAGCGAGCGCCAGGTTTTGCACAGCAAAATCATACCACGTATATCGTATGAGCCCCAAAGGCCAGCAATTGGCGGCATACGCAAGGTGCACGTATAAGTCAGGGCGACATGGTCCGTTCCCAACCGCGCACAGCTTTTTCGCAGTTTCTTAAAGAGCGCAGCAACTATACATACGGACTTCCTAAGGGGGCGCGTTAGGGCCATGTGAGCAAACTCGACTGGAAATCGAACCGTTCTCAGGCTAGGAAGCGAGTTTTGGGCGTGCGGGCAAGAGCTAATTGTAAAGGGAGGCAAAGACAGGGCGCAAGGCTTCATTGGGTGCGCAAACGTGACCATGACTTTTGCAGCGTAGTGAAGGGCCAGGGCTCAACCGTCGGACGTAACCGGATGGTTACTTGGGAGATCGGGGAGTTGGGAGTTGGGGGGTTGACCTCGTGGACCTGCCCATACACACACGCCACGCCACGCCACACCCGCCCCCCCCGCACACCCTGTGAGCAAGGCGTCCAGACCGCGGCACTTCACAAACATAATACGCATGTGTATGCATGGTTTGGGGCTACCTGAGCTGCAAAAGGGTCATGTGGTGGCCGCCCAGGCAACTGAGGGAGTCGGTGTGTGCCGATGCGTGTCGACCAGGGTATGTCCGCGCCTGGGAGCAAGGAAGTCCGCCGATTGTGCTCATCATATACCCACGTATAGCACATATCTTCCATACGTGCGCAAAGCTGTAAGAAGTGCCCCGCGCGAAGTTGGCTTTCACCGACATGTAAAAGCCAACTGGGTCTGAAGAGCCAACGCCAGGCACACAGGGCAAATCACTTTATTTTGGATGTAGCGATTTAAGCAATGTCAGCGCAGGCCAAGCCAGTGTGCGACTTGAAAGTTCAAGGAAAATCCTTGCCGCGCTCAGGAGCCCGCAAGTTTAACCTTGCCTTTGGAGTGCCGTGTGCAATGTATGAGGTGACAAGCAGAATGGGCTGAACAACGTCCCGCGTGCAGCCCCAAAAGCCGAAAAACCGGGCGCCGGAAGTACCGTGCCCCCACACCCTTCACTGCCCTGCATAAGTCGTGGAATCTGACTTCCCAACAGTGTGACTCGGGCTGACGATTACGCTGCAGCCCCGGTGTCCCCGCCACTGGATACTAGGGTCTGTCCGCAAGCGCAGCGCAGTCATAGCTGGGGTTACTTCCATGGCGCATGGCAAAACCAACAGCGCCAAATGCCTGGGTGCGCCACTTAGCAGCAGTGGTGGGGCCGCTCCACGCAGAACCATGTGAAAGCGATGGCGCCCCGACGAGGCCAGCTAGCACCGAGTACACTAGGGGGGTGGCTACCCGGAATTGGTGACGGCAGTCCTGACAACATGCGTGTATGGAAATGCCGGCGTGCGCGCGCAAGCGAATTTTTAGACCGCCCATGCGCCCATGCAGCGCGCCGTACAGCCTTTCCCGCAGCAGCGCCAGGTTGCACAGCAAAATCATACCACGTATATCGTATGAGCCCCAAAGGCCAGCAATTGGCGGCATACGCAAGGTGCACGTATAAGTCAGGGCGACATGGTCGTTCCCAAACCGCGCACAGCTTTTCGCAGTTTCTTAAAGAGCGCAGCAAACTATACATACGGACTTCCTAAGGGGGCGCGTAGGGCCATGTGAGCAAACTCGACTGGAAATCGAACCGTTCTCAGGCTAGGAAGCGAGTTTGGGCGTGCGGGCAAGAGCTAATTGTAAAGGAGGCAAAGAAGACAGGGCGCAAGGCTTCATGGGGTGCGCAAACGTGACCATGACTTTTGCAGCGTAGTTCTGCACTCCCCTCACACGTGATTGTTTTGAGGGTGATATCTAACCCCCGCCGCACACCAGCCAGGCGCCCGTGCGCAGCGCCACCCAGTGCGTGGGTACCACTGATGAAGTACAAAATCGCCACACACACCAGCACCGGCCGCCGCTGCGCACGGATGGAGGCGCGGCGTGCGGCGGCGACGTCAAGCGAGCCACATGCCACATGGCGGCATTGCGTAGTACCCGGTTTGCATGGGAACCATCAAACGTGTTGTTGACACAAGCACGGGCGCCGTCGTCCACCTAGCTACACCGAGAGCCTGACTTGCAACACAGTGCGAACACAGTCGTACATTCACAAACATGCCCATCCAGCGGCCCCGCAAAGACTTTGCCTCATACCAGCAGGCGCCGCAAGTCCATCCCCAACCGCCATCACACATCAAACATTATCACTCAAACGCCTGCTGTGCCAGCAGAAAGGCCCAGGCCGCGAAGCCACCAGCGCGGCCTGGTTGGCGGCGGCCTTCCGCAGCATGCCGGCTCCAGACGCCCGCAGCCGCAAACACCCCAGCGCCGCCATGCGCCCCACTAGTCCTCAGCGCCACGACGCTGCCGCCCACCGCCAGATGGCCAGGCCGTGCGCAGCGTCCAGGCTGGGCGGATGAACGCCCGGGTATGCGCAGTTGGTGCGTGAGTCACGCAAGACCAGGAACCCGAGCAGGTGGCCACGTCGTCTCCGCGCTCCACAGGCGTGACAGCTGCTTGAACGGCCCTGGGTCATCCGGCAGCCGGCCCCGCGCCACAAGTTCCATTGCCATCCCGACGGCCTCTTCCACCTTAAATTGTTTCCATGCTGCTTCCAGGGTGCCTGCAGGCTCAGCTCCTAGCCCGCTCGTGCAGCAGGGTCGCACGCCGGCAATCTTACTTTGCCCTGTTTTCAACTCAGAGGATATGTGCCGGATGGCATCTTCGCGAGCGTCAGAGCTCCGGGCGACCAGCAGACCGGAACCGCCGGGACGTCGGCGTGATGAAACAGCCTCTGCAACATGAAGAACTGTAGGTGTTCAAAGCCGGGGCGTCCAGCAGCCGCAGCATGCGCTGCCCAAAGTCCACCCCGCCCCGCCGCAACCTTTCTGCAGCTGTTTAGAAAAACCACAGACATCACGTCGTAATCGTTGTTCAGGCCCTCCAGCTCATCTACGGTCGGGGCGGTGCTAGCGCCGCCAGCCACTTGGCGGCCCACGTCGGCGAGACGACAGCGCCGCCGCCAGCAAAGCCGCGCGCGCAGTACCACCGTGCCCGCCGCCACCGCCGCCGCCACACCGACATCGCCCAGCAGCTGCGCCGCGGCCGCCCTCCACGACCGGCAGCGGCACACGCTTCTCACGAGGGCCCGCAGGAGCCACATGTGGGCACCGCGGGCCAGGCGCCGCCAGCGCGCGCGCGCCGCCGCTGCATGGTCCCCACGTGGCCGCCCAGAGCCGCGCAGTACGTCAGATGAGGTAGCTCGCTTGCTGCCAGCCCTTGCTGCTCCAGCCAGCCAGTCCAGCTGGTCCTCGCGGCGCAAAAGAGTGCGACTCCGCCAGCTCCAGCACGCACCGCCGCGCGCTGCCCGGGACCCCGGCATGCCTAGCCGCCAGCCACTGGCACGCCTCCAGGCCGCATCACGCGGCGGCAGCGCTGCCGTGTTTCTCGGGTCGTGATGGCGGAAGCCGGCGCTCCACAGACGTCAGCGCACTGCAGATCGCCGACCGCCAGGCGCCTGCGAAGTAGCACTCTCCGACAAAGAGTCCGACAATTGAACTGGTGGTTCTGCGACTCCGCAGCGACGGATGGTAACCTCAAGGCTGGCGGGGTGGCCGCTGCTGGCCGCCAGCAGGAGCAGCCTGCGGCGCTGCGCCAGCGACAGGGAGCGCCAAGGCTCGGGCCGGTCCCAGTGCCAACGAACGCAGGCCGGGCCAGGGCCGCTCAGTCGCGCGGCGCATCTTGCCAGTATGCCAGTTGAGCGTCGGTTGGTCACAATGCATCGGGCGCGGCCATAAACACGTAGCGATTTGGTCGTGTCAG
>JAEHOC010000264.1:0-29070 GCA_016834605.1 Chlamydomonas incerta | reverse complement strand
GGTCCTCGACCCCAGGGTCTCCAAGGTTTCGTCACACGCGTGCCGTCGTGGCCATGCTAGGTGGGCGCTGCCGCCATTCCCGCCGGCTGCGCTTGCATCCCAGCATGGCAGGCCCATACGACCTGTGGCATGGCGCGCCAGGGTCCTTCGATGCTGATCGAGGGAATGCGGCGGGCGGCGGTTGCGGGGGGTGCTGGGGGTGTGTGGGGGGCTGTACTGGGTACACACGCGTGCCGGTCCGTGGCCATGCTAGGTGGGCGCTGCCGCCATTCCCGCCGGTGCGCTTGCATCCCAGCATGGCCAGGGCCCATACGGACCTGTGGCATGGCGCGCCAGGTCCTGCGCTGCTGATCGAGGGAATGCGGCGGGCGGCGGTGTGCTACGGTGGCGGGGGGTTGCCGGGGGTGTGTGGGAGCTGTACTGGGCACACACGCGTGCCGGTCCGTGGCCATGCTAGGTAGGTACTGCCGCCTGTCCCGCCGGCAGCGCTTGCATCCACAGCATGGCCAGGGCCCATACGGACCTGTGGCATGGCGCTGCAGAGCTTGGTGCGTTGGTTTGGGGGCCTGCGGCGGGCCGCGGTGCAGGGGGTGCTGGCGCTGCTGGGTCGTGCACATATATAGTGCATATGACATGGCTAACCTTATCTCGGCCCAGTTGCGTGTTTGGGTCGATGTCTGAGCATGGGCAGTTTGTATGGGGAAAGTCCTGTTTTGGCGATTTCACCATGGTGGGCGCGCGGTGGGCCGACCAACGATGGTAATATATGTTATTATACCTGTTTAATATATACGTCGATAGAGAATAGAATACGTGGCTGTTTACGACCTAGCACCGATTCAGCCACACAGACGTCCATACCAACCTATGTGGCTACCGGACGCCTAGCCGGCTACCGACGCCTAGCCGGTTGATATCTAACTCCACTGTGGTCATAGGCAGGGCCTATCAGACAGCTGGACATGCGCCAAACCATTGCCAAAAGCATGGTATAGGAAGCTGTAAAGGCTGGAGCGCCAGAAGACGAAGGGCTGCCGTCCGTCGACGCATGTTGGGCGTTGGGATGTTGGGATCAGACACGTCTCGCCTGACAAAAATGCTCAAAATGCGGACCCGGAGCAGGAGGCAGGAGGCTTTGGAGTGTAAACATAGGCACGTCTCGTACGCATGCCGTCTATAAGAGCACCTCTCACGGTCGCGTGATTACATGCTGACACGCACGGACACGGTCCCCGCCTGCGACCGCCCCGCCCGTGCGGACACATCAAGAGCTCGGTAGAGCGGTGGACCAGCAGCTGTCAGCTGTCAGCCGCCCCCACATCGCAACCTCGCCGTGGCACATGGGGACCCACGTCAAGCAGCGGCGCCCATTACTTACACGTTCGCCGTACTGTTGCGAAAGCAAGTGGGTTTAACTGGCGCCTGTGCAGACTACCAGTACCAGCTCACAAGATGCATTCAGCCGCCGTTCAGCCCTCTAATCAGCCCGGCACGGAGCTAGGCAGCCACCCTGTTCGCCTTCTTGGCTGATTGGCATCACCCCCTGATATCCGCAACATAGCATCCTTTCTCCTGTCGTCTCTTCCCGCTTGCCCCGCATGAATGTCCTCCTTGGGCGCCCACGGATACTTGATTGGCTGCGTTCCAGGTGGGTTCATCTTGTGGTGTCGCGTTGTCGCGGCGAATGGCAGCCAGTGGTGCTCGGAGGTTTCAAGTAACCGCTTTGCTACCAACACTAGCGAAGTGCTTGCTAGTGAATGCGAATGCCTGGAAGCAATCGACGGCGACTTGCATTCACAGCCATGCTGGTGTACAGCCAGTAATGTGTACACGTAAGACCGCGTAAGACGGCATGCAGTCCAATGGTCTCTTATGCGTGGTTAGTTACAGCGTAGCATTGCATGCACAAAATGCGAGAAATGTCCAGATCGCGCGCACACATACACACGCGTGTGCGCATCGCGTTTGCTGCACCGCACGCACTGGCACGCACCGTCGTTGTCTCCCTTGATCTCTCTCTCTCACTCGTATATACATCACGAACACACACACACCACACACACACACCACACCACACACACACACACCACACACACACACACACACCACACACACACCACACACACACACACACACACACCCACACACACACCCACACACACACACACCACACACACACACCCACACACACAACCACACCACACACACACCACACACACACACACACACACCCATACTCACGCTAGGCGCAGTGGCAAGTGGACTTTAGAGGCCAAGTTCACTTATCGCAGGGGCCACTTGCGCGACTCATGGCTAGCGCTGGTCCAGTATTTTACTGATCAGACAAATGCCAGAAGGTAGCGATATTACAGGGACGCCTGGTCGGGCCCGCGAGATCGAGGCTCCAGCTCGTTCGCGCGCGCCTGGCAAGCAGCCGATGCTCGCTTCTCCTGCCTCGGAGAATCCTCGCGATCCCGCATCGCTTTCCTTCCAAACCTGGCACCTCCAGCCCGGCTCGTCCGTGTGCGCCAAAGCCGATGAGCAGCCCTCCCCACATCTGGTCGATGCGGACGACGAGGTTTGGAGGCTGCTTTCAACGAGCTTAGCGGTCTGCGTCCCAAAATTGGGGGCCCAACGGGTTGGCCCACATCCAGAATGGATGTCGCGGATGGAGGACCTCGTGTTTTCCCTGTGGCTGGCCAGCAGCGCCAAGCTCATAACGCATGGCGAGGATATCGCCCGCGTTCGGCGGCAGCTGCGCGGCCTGCGCCACGAACACAACGCCCGCGCCAGCGCGGCGCGTACCCACAGCTCGCGGCTGGACCAGCTGTCGGACACCGTTCGGCAGCTGCAGCAGCAGCTGGAATCATTCGCGGCCCGCAACTGTGGCCGTGCTCGAGGTGGAGACTGGCGGTGGAGCGGCGGGCCACGCTGGTACAGGGCCCCAGCGCACCCCCCAGCATCCACTCATCCGCAGCAGCGGCGGCAGGCCGTCCGGCGTCGCCGCCGGGAGTGCCAACCGCAGCTGACTGCCCCAGCGCCGCGGCGGACCCTGCGGCAGGAGCGGCCACACGGCCGCACCAGCCGCACCCGCCCGCGTGCGCGCATCCGCTGCCACTGCCTAGCGCGGTGGCGGCCAACAAACATCTGTTCCGCGGCGTGAGCAGCGAGCAGGCGGCGGAAATGGCGCGCGGCGACTTCACTGCTCTGGGCCTGGGAGAGGGTCCGGTCGGCATGTATGAGCGTCGCTGGCGCGCTAGTGGCACGGGTCGTGTCTGGAATGTGGAGGTGGTGGTGACCAGGGATCAGCGGGCAGCTCTCATCCGGGCTGCTGCGCGGATAAAACACACCGCAGGCGTGACGGTGGCGCCTTTCCTAACGCCGGAGGAGCGCACAGCTAGGCGCGCGAGGCAAGCCCAGTTCGACAGCCTTGTGGAACGGGGACTGCAGCCGTACTGGCGGGGAACGGATATTGTGACTGAGGAGGGGGACCGGCGCCGCGTACACACAATGCAGTAATGCATACGGCGGATCACTGAGAGCGGCGCGCGCTGTGTAGGGTTTCGAGGCTAGTGGAGGCTAGGGTTGGCGTGACGGCGACGCTAGGACATTGACGGCATGGCAATCAGACCTCTTCTCATTTTGTGGCAGCCCATAGGCGTACTCTGCCCTGTGAGGAAGGACTTCGGTAGTTTGTGCCCCGGTGTGCTTGCTGTGCAGTTGCCCTGACTACGTGTGCCTGACTTGATTTGGTGCATGACGTATTGCTAGTCGAACAAACAATGCATAGCGACAGTGCCGGCTCACAGAAGTCGATGAGGGTTGCCAACAGGGCAGAAATGGCGGGTTACTCCGCAACTTCACGCGTATGCTTGGGAGACACGCACTACCAGACAATGCGAACACTACTGTTGCTGGAGCCTGGCTCTAGCGCTGGCTGTTGTTCAGGACACTCGATCACGAGGTTCTATCAAGCAACTGTAAACCGTAGTTACCACACACATACACACACACACACACACACACACACATTCTGCTGGTCTCTACCACGCTCGGGATGCTGGGGATGGACGCTGACTCTCTTCCCCCATAAATGTTGTCCGACCACCGGTGTCCAACTTCAATCCTCTTCTGTGTACCGGCATTCTTAAGCATTTCGGTAACCACTTAGTACCACCGAGTAAAACATTGGCAGCTCCCAGCTAAAGCCAACTCGATCCTCCTTTCAAGCGTACATGTGAGCATTCTGACTCGCCTGCCTTCTGACCTGCTGTTACAAACAATAACGGACGGCTAGAAGTGGCAGTATGTACAGATAGTGTACAGAGTCACCGCGGCGTTGCCTGGTATGCCCGCACTGGTGGCATGATCATCAAATCGAACTCGCAACCAGTAAATAATGTCACCCGAAAGCCGTCAGCACGCGCTGATAGGATAGTGTAAGATAATGCGATACGGCGCGAAAAACCGTTTGGTGCGGTATGATGTATATATGATGTAGGTCGGTTGTGCCGGCAGACAGACAGCCGCGCAAACTTATTCTGATTTTGACCGCTTCGGGCCCTCGCCCCCAACCCGCACGCTCACGGTGCAGGCGGCCAGGAGCTCGTTTTCGCAAAGGCCGTAGAGCTCCCCACTAACAAGCACAGCGCTGCCCAGTGCATCCATTCTGCAAAAAGGCAAGTTCGAGGGTTTTGTTCCGAGGGAGCGAGGCACGAGGGCAAAAGAACGGTGCATTCTCCTGCTGCAAATCCTTGAAGACCCCTTCACCACTCACATTGTGATCCAGTTTGCGGAGCCCATGTCCACCAGTGGGGCGTTCGTGCCAGCCGGCCGGACGTGGAGCCCGCCGCTGGTAGTGTTGCAGTCCACCTGCGGCATGGGATTGCCGTGGACACCTTAAAGGGAGCCAGGTTGCATGCCTCTTTCAAGGCGCTCACCTTTGACGGCCCAACCATCTGCTGTTGGAGGGCTTAAGATGTCGCCGTCCACCAGGACGGCACCAGCCAGAGAGCGCGTTCACCGGCTTTTATCCTGCAAAATTAATCACTGTAAATGTAGTTGGGTTTCCGTCGCGTCCTCAGTCTTACGTTGGCATGCAAGACATTTATGGTGCGTATTTGCGTGACGGGAGGAAGTGGCCAATCCATCCATCCATCTTGATAGAGAGCGGTGGTCGCGCATAGTTTTTTAAAGGAGGCCCTCTCGGCCTCGTCATGGATTTTGGATCCTCAGCCAATCGCGCCAGCAGGCCCAGCACCCGGGTGCCACTCGGGCCTAGGGACTGCGTGAGTCCAAGCCCCTTGACCGCTGAAATGGCATCATGTGACATATATAATTGGTCCCTGATGCAGATCCACGGCCTAAATTCGAGCGACAGCCGAAGTCGAAAAATGCTAAATGTCGAGGTCGCCAGGACTTCACAGAATTCCCCCGAACGCTATCAGGATTTCATCTATAGGTGAAACTATGTTGACAGCACTTGGGCTAGGCCCCAAACACCGCCTATGCGAGATATGGGCTTCGGTCAATTTCCACTAAGAGGCAGAAGTTCGTGCGAGTTCGGGAGCGGCAGGAATGGGCTCACACGACCCAGCGCACACGGCAGCCCCCCGCTCTTGAGCTGAACATATGGCCATTTGCCTCCCGCCTTCAACAGCACCTCACGATGAGGTCCTAACAAGGCCTCTATAAGGTTTGCCCGCAAGCCCGTCGCGGGATGAGTGAGAGCAGCTTCCCCTCCGTGGCCCCTTTCAACCTGCCCTTGAGCCCTGGAAATGCTGCATTTTGCATGCTACTCATATGGCCAGGCGTGGTAAGGAAAAGCTGCACGCCGGCCCATGTCGGGAGCATCGTCACACATGTGCACTTGGTAGGGGGGCCTGTTGGGCCATTCGCTTGATGTTATGCAGTCTGCGGCCAGTTTCAGTCGTGTGGGCTGGGGACAGTGGTCTGGGGACACGTTACGCTGGACGAGTCTGGAAATGCCAACTCGGAGGGATTATACGGCCGCGCCAGGGCATGGCCCGCGGTGGCTATGTACATATGTATGTGTAGATGAATGTTGAGGGGGGTGGGCGGGCCTTTCTACATGTCAGTTGCGAGTGCGGGCTCATCGTGGGATGGGGTGTGTGGGTCCGCGGGAGAGCGTGTTAATGCCCTCACGCGAAGCCGCGCATCCTTGCTATTCAGGCCCATCATAAAAAGCCGCGTATGGCTAGTATGGCTAGTGAATACGAGCACTGAAGGGAGGTGGGGGGATGGGGGGACGGGTGGGGGAGGGAGGTGGCAGGTGGTGGGGTGGGGGCTGGGTTTCTGGCACGGCGTGCCCGAATCCATCATGTTCCAACCAACACGGCTTTTTGATCCATGCCCTCACTAAGAGGCAGAAGTCTGTGCGAGTTCGGGGAGCGGCAGGAATGGGCTCACACGACCCAGCGCACACGGCAAGCCCGCTCTTGAGCTGAACATATGCCATTTGCCTCCCGCCTTCAACAGCACCTCACGATGAGGTCTAACAAGGCCTCTATAAGGTTTGGCCCGCAAGCCCGTCGCGGGATGAGTGAGAGCAGCTTCCCCTCCGTGGCCCCTTTCAACCGCCCTTGAGCCCTGAAATGCTGCATTTTGCATGCTACTCATATGGCCAGGCTTGGTAAGGAAAAGCTGCACGCCGGCCCATGTCGGGAGCATCGTCCACATGTGCACTTGGTAGGGGGGCCTGTTGGGCCATTCGCTTGATTTATGCAGTCCTGGCGGCCAGTTTCAGTCGTGTGGGGCTGGGGACAGTGGTCTGGGGACACGTTACGCTTGACGAGTCTGGAAATGCCAACTCGGAGGGATTATACGGCCGCGCCAGGGCATGGCCCGCGGTGGCTAATGTACATAGTATGTGTAGATGAATGTTGAGGGGGGGTGGCGGGGCCTTTCTACATGTAAGTTGCGAGTGCGGGCTCATCGTGGGAGGGGTGTGTGGGTCCGCGGGAGAGCGTGTTAATGCCCTCACGGCGAGCCGCGCATCCCCTTGCTATTCAGGCCCATCATAAAAAGCCGCGTATGGCTAGTATGGGCTAGTGAATACAGCACTGAAGGGAGGGTGGGGGGATGGGGGGACGTGGGGGGAGGGAGGTGCAGGTGGTGGGGGGGGGCTGGGTTTCTGGCACCGTGCCCGAATCCATCAGTGTTCCAACCAACAACGGCTTTTTTGATCCATGCCCTCACTAAGAGGCAGAAGTCTGTGCGAGTTCGGGAGCGGCAGGAATGGGCTCACACGACCCAGCGCACACGGCAGCCCCGCTCTTGAGCTGAACATATGCCATTTGCCTCCCGCCTTCAACACACCTCACGATGAGGTCTAACAAGGCCTCTATAAGGTTTTGCCCGCAGCCCGTCGCGGGATGAGTGAGAGCAGCTTCCCCTCCGTGGCCCCTTTCCAACCTTGCCCTTGAGCCCTGAAATGCTTGCATTTTGCATGCTACTCATATGGCCAGGCGTGGTAAGGAAAAGCTGCACGCCGGCCCATGTCGGGAGCATCGTCACACATGTGCACTTGGTAGGGGGGCCTGTTGGGCCATTCGCTTGATGTTATGCAGTCTGCGGCCAGTTTCAGTCGTGTGGGCTGGGGACAGTGGTCTGGGACACGTTACGCTGGACGAGTCTGGAAATGCCAACTCGGAGGGATTATACGGCCGCGCCAGGGCATGGCCCGCGGTGGCTATGTACATATGTATGTGTAGATGAATGTTGAGGGGGGTGGCGGGCCTTTCTACATGTCAGTTGCGAGGTGCGGGCTCATCGTGGGATGGGGTGTGTGGGTCCGCGGGAGAGCGTGTTAATGCCCTCACAGGCGAAGCCGCGCATCCTTGCTATTCAGGGCCCATCATAAAAAGCCGCGTATGGCTAGTATGGCTAGTGAATACGAGCACTGAAGGGAGGTGGGGGGATGGGGGGACGGGGGGGGGAGGGAGGTGGCAGGTGGTGGGGGGGGGCTGGGTTTCTGGCACGCGTGCCCGAATCCATCATGTTCCAACCAACAACGGCTTTTGATCCATGCCCTCACTAAGAGGCAGAAGTCTGTGCGAGTTCGGGAGCGGCAGGAATGGGCTCACACGACCCAGCGCACACGGCAGCCCCGCTCTTGAGCTGAACATATGCCATTTGCCTCCCGCCTTCAACAGCACCTCACGATGAGGTCTAACAAGGCCTCTATAAGGTTTGCCCGCAAGCCCGTCGCGGGATGAGTGAGAGCAGCTTCCCCTCCGTGGCCCTTTCAACCTGCCCTTGAGCCCTGGAAATGCTGCATTTGCATGCTACTCATATGGCCAGGCGTGGTAAGGAAAAGCTGCACGCCGGCCCATGTCGGGAGCATCGTCACACATGTGCACTTGGTAGGGGGGCCTGTTGGGCCATTCGCTTGATGTTATGCAGTCTGCGGCCAGTTTTCAGTCGTGTGGGCTGGGGACAGTGGTCTGGGGACACGTTACGCTGGACGAGTCTGGAAATGCCAACTCGGAGGGATTATACGGCCGCGCCAGGGCATGGCCCGCGGTGGCTATGTACATATGTATGTGTAGATGAATGTTGAGGGGGGTGGCGGGCCTTTCTACATGTCAGTTGCGAGTGCGGGCTCATCGTGGGATGGGGTGTGTGGGTCCGCGGGAGAGCGTGTTAATGCCCTCACGGCGAAGCCGCGCATCCTTGCTATTCAGGCCCATCATAAAAAGCCGCGTATGGCTAGTATGGCTAGTGAATACGAGCACTGAAGGGAGGTGGGGGGATGGGGGGACGTGGGGGGGAGGGAGGTGGCAGGTGGTGGGGGGGGGCTGGGTTTCTGGCACGCGTGCCCGAATCCATCATGTTCCAACCAACAACGGCTTTTTGATCCATGCCCTCACTAAGAGGCAGAAGTCTGTGCGAGTTCGGGAGCGGCAGGAATGGGCTCACACGACCCAGCGCACACGGCAGCCCCGCTCTTGAGCTGAACATATGCCATTTGCCTCCCGCCTTCAACAGCACCTCACGATGAGGTCTAACAAGGCCTCTATAAGGTTTGCCCGCAAGCCCGTCGCGGGATGAGTGAGAGCAGCTTCCCCTCCGTGGCCCCTTTCAACCTGCCCTTGAGCCCTGGAAATGCTGCATTTTGCATGCTACTCATATGGCCAGGCGTGGTAAGGAAAAGCTGCACGCCGGCCCATGTCGGGAGCATCGTCACACATGTGCACTTGGTAGGGGGGCCTGTTGGGCCATTCGCTTGATGTTATGCAGTCTGCGGCCAGTTTCAGTCGTGTGGGCTGGGGACAGTGGTCTGGGGACACGTTACGCTGGACGAGTCTGGGAATGCCAACTCGGAGGGATTATACGGCCGCGCCAGGGCATGGCCCGCGGTGGCTATGTACATATGTATGTGTAGATGAATGTTGAGGGGGGTGGCGGGCCTTTCTACATGTCAGTTGCGAGTGCGGGCTCATCGTGGGATGGGGTGTGTGGGTCCGCGGGAGAGCGTGTTAATGCCCTCACGGCGAAGCCGCGCATCCTTGCTATTCAGGCCCATCATAAAAGCCGCGTATGGCTAGTATGGCTAGTGAATACGAGCACTGAAGGGAGGTGGGGGGATGGGGGGACGTGGGGGGAGGGGAGGTGGCAGGTGGTGGGGGGGGGGGCTGGGTTTCTGGCACGCGTGCCCGAATCCATCATGTTCCAACCAACAACGGCTTTTTGATCCATGCCCTCACTAAGAGGCAGAAGTCTGTGCGAGTTCGGGAGCGGCAGGAATGGGCTCACACGACCCAGCGCACACGGCAGCCCCGCTCTTGAGCTGAACATATGCCATTTGCCTCCCGCCTTCAACAGCACCTCACGATGAGGTCTAACAAGGCCTCTATAAGGTTTGCCCGCAAGCCCGTCGCGGGATGAGTGAGAGCAGCTTCCCTCCGTGGCCCCTTTCAAACCTGCCCTTGAGCCCTGGAAATGCTGCATTTTGCATGCTACTCATATGGCCAGGCGTGGTAAGGAAAAGCTGCACGCCGGCCCATGTCGGGAGCATCGTCACACATGTGCACTTGGTAGGGGGGCCTGTTGGGCCATTCGCTTGATGTTATGCAGTCTGCGGCCAGTTTCAGTCGTGTGGGCTGGGGACAGTGGTCTGGGGACACGTTACGCTGGACGAGTCTGGAAATGCCAACTCGGAGGGATTATACGGCCGCGCCAGGGCATGGCCCGCGGTGGCTATGTACATATGGTAGTTGTAGATGAATGTTGAGGGGGGTGGCGGGCCTTTCTACATGTCAGTTGCGAGTGCGGGCTCATCGTGGGATGGGGTGTGTGGGTCCGCGGGGAGAGCGTGTTAATGCCTCACGGCGAAGCCGCGCATCCTTGCTATTCAGGCCCATCATAAAAGCCGCGTATGGCTAGTATGGCTAGTGAATACGAGCACTGAAGTGGAGGTGGGGGATGGGGGGACGTTGGTGGGGGAGGGAGGTGGCAGGTGGTGTGGGGGGGGGGCTGGGTTTCTGGCACGCGTGCCCGAATCCATCATGTTCCAACCAACAACGGCTTTTTGATCCATGCCCCTCACTAAGAGGCAAAGCTGTTGCGAGTTCGGGAGCGGCAGGAATGGGCTCACACGACCCAGCGCACACGGCAGCCCCGCTCTTGAGCTGAAAACATATGCCATTTGCCTCCCGCCTTCAACAGCACCTCACGATGAGGTCTAACAAGGCCCTATAAGGTTTGCCCGCAAGCCCGTCGCGGGATGAGTGAGAGCAGCTTCCCCTCCGTGGCCCCTTTCAACCTGCCCTGAGCCCTGGAAATGCTGCATTTTGCATGCTACTCATATGGCCAGGCGTGGTAAGGAAAAGCTGCACGGCCGGCCCATGTCGGGAGCATCGTTCACACATGTGCACTGGTAGGGGGGCCTGTTGGCCATTCGCTTGAGTTATGCAGTCTGCGGCCAGTTCCAGTCGTGTGGGCTGGGGACAGTGGTTCTGGGGGACACGTTACGCTGGACGAGTCTGGAAATGCCAACTCGAGGGATTATACGGCCGCGCCAGGGCATGGGCCCGCGGTGGCTATGTACATATGTATGTGTAGATGAATGTTGAGGGGGGTGGCGGGCCTTTCTAACATGTCAGTTGCGAGTGCGGGCTCATCGTGGGATGGGGTGTGTGGGTCCGCGGGAGAGCGTGTTAATGCCCTCACGGCGAAGCCGCGCATCCTTGCTATTCAGGCCCATCATAAAAAGCCGCGTATGGCTAGTATGGCTAGTGAATACGAGCACTGAAGGGAGGTGGGGGGATGGGGGGACGTGGGGGGGAGGGAGGTGGCAGGTGGTGGGGGGGGGGCTGGGTTTCTGGCACGCGTGCCCGAATCCATCATGTTCCAACCAACAACGGCTTTTTGATCCATGCCCTCACTAAGAGGCAGAAGTCTGTGCGAGTTCGGGAGCGGCAGGAATGGGCTCACACGACCCAGCGCACACGGCAGCCCCCGCTCTTGAGCTGAACATATGCCATTTGCCTCCCGCCTTCAACAGCACCTCACGATGAGGTCTAACAAGGCCTCTATAAGGTTTGCCCGCAAGCCCGTCGCGGGATGAGTGAGAGCAGCTTCCCCTCCGTGGCCCCTTTCAACCTGCCCTTGAGCCCTGGAAATGCTGCATTTTGCATGCTACTCATATGGCCAGGGCGTGGTAAGGAAAAGCTGCACGCCGGCCCATGTCGGGAGCATCGTCACACATGTGCACTTGGTAGGGGGGCCTGTTGGGCCATTCGCTTGATGTTATGCAGTCTGCGGCCAGTTTCAGTCGTGTGGGCTGGGGACAGTGGTCTGGGGACACGTTACGCTGGACGAGTCTGGAAATGCCAACTCGGAGGGATTATACGGCCGCGCCAGGGCATGGCCCGCGGTGGCTATGTACATATGTATGTGTAGATGAATGTTGAGGGGGGGTGGCGGGCCCTTTCTACATGTCAGTTGCGAGTTGCGGGCTCATCGTGGGATGGGGTGTGTGGGTCCGCGGGAGAGCGTGTTAATGCCCTCACGGCGAAGCCGCGCATCCTTGCTATTCAGGCCCATCATAAAAAGCCGCGTATGGCTAGTATGGCTAGTGAATACGAGCACTGAAGGGAGGTGGGGGGATGGGGGGACGTGGGGGGAGGGAGGTGGCAGGGGGGTGGGGGGGGGGGCTGGGTTTCTGGCACGCGTGCCCGAATCCATCATGTTCCAACCAACAACGGCTTTTTGATCCATGCCCTCACTAAGAGGCAGAAGTCTGTGCGAGTTCGGGAGCGGCAGGGAATGGGCTCACACGACCCAGCGCACACGGCAGCCCCGCTCTTGAGCTGAACATATGCCATTTGCCTCCCGCCTTCAACAGCACCTCACGATGAGGTCTAACAAGGCCTCTATAAGGTTTGCCCGCAAAGCCCGTCGCGGGATGAGTGAGAGCAGCTTCCCCTCCGTGGCCCCTTTCAACCTGCCCTTGAGCCCTGGAAATGCTGCATTTTGCATGCTACTCATATGGCCAGGCGTGGTAAGGAAAAGCTGCACGCCGGCCCATGTCGGGAGCATCGTCACACATGTGCACTTGGTAGGGGGGCCTGTTGGGCCATTCGCTTGATGTTATGCAGGTCTGCGGCCAGTTTTCAGTCGTGTGGGCTGGGGACAGTGGTCTGGGGACACGTTACGCTGGACGAGTCTGGAAATGCCAACTCGGAGGGATTATACGGCCGCGCCAGGGCATGGCCCGCGGTGGCTATGTACATATGTATGTGTAGATGAATGTTGAGGGGGGTGGCGGGCCTTTCTACATGTCAGTTGCGAGTGCGGGCTCATCGTGGGATGGGGTGTGTGGGTCCGCGGGAGAGCGTGTTAATGCCCTCACGGCGAAGCCGCGCATCCTTGCTATTCAGGCCCATCATAAAAAGCCGCGTATGGCTAGTATGGCTAGTGAATACGAGCACTGAAGGGAGGTGGGGGGATGGGGGGGACGTGGGGGGAGGGGAGGTGGCGGGTGGTGGGGGGGGGGGGCTGGGTTTCTGGCACGCGTGCCCGAATCCATCATGTTCCAACCAACAACGGCTTTTTGATCCATGCCCTCACTAAGAGGCAGAAGTCTGTGCGAGTTCGGGAGCGGCAGGAATGGGCTCACACGACCCAGCGCACACGGCAGCCCCGCTCTGAGCTGAACATATGCCATTTGCCTCCCGCCTTCAACAGCACCTCACGATGAGGTCTAACAAGGCCTCTATAAGGTTTGCCCGCAAGCCCGTCGCGGGATGAGTGAGAGCAGCTTCCCCTCCGTGGCCCCTTTCAACCTGCCCTTGAGCCCTGGAAATGCTGCATTTTGCATGCTACTCATATGGCCAGGCGTGGTAAGGAAAAGCTGCACGCCGGCCCATGTCGGGAGCAATCGTCACACATGTGCACTTGGTAGGGGGGCCTGTTGGGCCATTCGCTTGATGTTATGCAGTCTGCGGCCAGTTTCAGTCGTGTGGGCTGGGGACAGTGGTCTGGGGACACGTTACGCTGGACGAGTCTGGAAATGCCAACTCGGAGGGATTATACGGCCGCGCCAGGGCATGGCCCGCGGTGGCTATGTACATATGTATGTGTAGATGAATGTTGAGGGGGGTGGCGGGCCTTTCTACATGTCAGTTGCGAGTGCGGGCTCATCGTGGGATGGGGTGTGTGGGTCCGCGGGAGAGCGTGTTAATGCCCTCACGGCGAAGCCGCGCATCCTTGCTATTCAGGCCCATCATAAAAAGCCGCGTATGGCTAGTATGGCTAGTGAATACGAGCACTGAAGGAGGTGGGGGGATGGGGGGACGTGGGGGGAGGGAGGGTGGCGGGTGGTGGGGGGGGGGGGCTGGGTTTCTGGCACGCGTGCCCGAATCCATCATGTTCCAACCAACGACGGCTTTTTGATCCATGCCCTCACTAAGAGGCAGAAGTCTGTGCGAGTTCGGGAGCGGCAGGAATGGGCTCACACGACCCAGCGCACACGGCAGCCCCGCTCTTGAGCTGAACATATGCCATTTGCCTCCCGCCTTCAACAGCACCTCACGATGAGGTCTAACAAGGCCTCTATAAGGTTTGCCCGCAAGCCCGTCGCGGGATGAGTGAGAGCAGCTTCCCCTCCGTGGCCCCTTTCAACCTGCCCTTGAGCCCTGGAAATGCTGCATTTTGCATGCTACTCATATGGCCAGGCGTGGTAAGGAAAAGCTGCACGCCGGCCCATGTCGGGAGCATCGTCACACATGTGCACTTGGTAGGGGGGCCTGTTGGGCCATTCGCTTGATGTTATGCAGTCTGCGGCCAGTTTCAGTCGTGTGGGCTGGGGACAGTGGTCTGGGGACACGTTACGCTGGACGAGTCTGGAAATGCCAACTCGGAGGGATTATACGGCCGCGCCAGGGCATGGCCCGCGGTGGCTATGTACATATGTATGTGTAGATGAATGTTGAGGGGGGTGGCGGGCCTTTCTACATGTCAGTTGCGAGTGCGGGCTCATCGTGGGATGGGGTGTGTGGGTCCGCGGGAGAGCGTGTTAATGCCCTCACGGCGAAGCCGCGCATCCTTGCTATTCAGGCCCATCATAAAAAGCCGCGTATGGCTAGTATGGCTAGTGAATACGAGCACTGAAGGGAGGTGGGGGGATGGGGGGACGTGGGGGGGGGGGGGGGGGGGGGGGGGGGGGGGGGGGCTGGGTTTCTGGCACGCGTGCCCGAATCCATCATGTTCCAACCAACAACGGCTTTTTGATCCATGCCCTCACTAAGAGGCAGAAGTCTGTGCGAGTTCGGGAGCGGCAGGAATGGGCTCACACGACCCAGCGCACACGGCAGCCCCGCTCTTGAGCTGAACATATGCCATTTGCCTCCCGCCTTCAACAGCACCTCACGATGAGGTCTAACAAGGCCTCTATAAGGTTTGCCCGCAAGCCCGTCGCGGGATGAGTGAGAGCAGCTTCCCCTCCGTGGCCCCTTCAACCTGCCCTTGAGCCCTGGAAATGCTGCATTTTGCATGCTACTCATATGGCCAGGCGTGGTAAGGAAAAGCTGCACGCCGGCCCATGTCGGGAGCATCGTCACACATGTGCACTTGGTAGGGGGCCTGTTGGGCCATTCGCTTGATGTTATGCAGTCTGCGGCCAGTTTCAGTCGTGTGGGCTGGGGACAGTGGTCTGGGGACACGTTACGCTGGACGAGTCTGGAAATGCCAACTCGGAGGGATTATACGGCCGCGCCAGGGCATGGCCCGCGGTGGCTATGTACATATGTATGTGTAGATGAATGTTGAGGGGGGTGGCGGGCCTTTCTACATGTCAGTTGCGAGTGCGGGCTCATCGTGGGATGGGGTGTGTGGGTCCGCGGGAGAGCGTGTTAATGCCCTCACGGCGAAGCCGCGCATCCTTGCTATTCAGGCCCATCATAAAAAGCCGCGTATGGCTAGTATGGCTAGTGAATACGAGCACTGAAGGGAGGTGGGGGGATGGGGGGACGTGGGGGGAGGGAGGGGGCGGGGGGTGGGGGGGGGGGCTGGGTTTCTGGCACGCGTGCCCGAATCCATCATGTTCCAACCAACAACGGCTTTTTGATCCATGCCCTCACTAAGAGGCAGAAGTCTGTGCGAGTTCGGGAGCGGCAGGAATGGGCTCACACGACCCAGCGCACACGGCAGCCCCGCTCTTGAGCTGAACATATGCCATTTGCCTCCCGCCTTCAACAGCACCTCACGATGAGGTCTAACAAGGCCTCTATAAGGTTTGCCCGCAAGCCCGTCGCGGGATGAGTGAGAGCAGCTTCCCCTCCGTGGCCCCTTTCAACCTGCCCTTGAGCCCTGGAAATGCTGCATTTTGCATGCTACTCATATGGCCAGGCGTGGTAAGGAAAAGCTGCACGCCGGCCCATGTCGGGAGCATCGTCACACATGTGCACTTGGTAGGGGGGCCTGTTGGGCCATTCGCTTGATGTTATGCAGTCTGCGGCCAGTTTCAGTCGTGTGGGCTGGGGACAGTGGTCTGGGGACACGTTACGCTGGACGAGTCTGGAAATGCCAACTCGGAGGGATTATACGGCCGCGCCAGGGCATGGCCCGCGGTGGCTATGTACATATGTATGTGTAGATGAATGTTGAGGGGGGTGGCGGGCCTTTCTACATGTCAGTTGCGAGTGCGGGCTCATCGTGGGATGGGGTGTGTGGGTCCGCGGGAGAGCGTGTTAATGCCCTCACGGGCGAAGCCGCGCATCCTTGCTATTCAGGGCCCATCATAAAAAAGCCGCGTATGGCTAGTATGGCTAGTGAATACGAGCACTGAAGGGAGGGTGGGGGGATGGGGGGACGTGGGGGGAGGGAGGTGGCGGTGGTGGGGGGGGGGGGGCTGGGTTTCTGGCACGCGTGCCCGAATCCATCATGTTCCAACCAACAACGGCTTTTGATCCATGCCCTCACTAAGAGGCAGAAGTCTGTGCGAGTTCGGGAGCGGCAGGAATGGGCTCACACGACCCAGCGCACACGGCAGCCCCGCTCTTGAGCTGAACATATGCCATTTGCCTCCCGCCTTCAACAGCACCTCACGATGAGGTCTAACAAGGCCTCTATAAGGTTTGCCCGCAAGCCCGTCGCGGGATGAGTGAGAGCAGCTTCCCCTCCGTGGCCCCTTTCAACCTGCCCTTGAGCCCTGGAAATGCTGCATTTGCATGCTACTCATATGGCCAGGCGTGGTAAGGAAAAGCTGCACGCCGGCCCATGTCGGGAGCATCGTCACACATGTGCACTTGGTAGGGGGGCCTGTTGGGCCATTCGCTTGATGTTATGCAGTCTGCGGCCAGTTTCAGTCGTGTGGGCTGGGGACAGTGGTCTGGGGACACGTTACGCTGGACGAGTCTGGAAATGCCAACTCGGAGGGATTATACGGCCGCGCCAGGGCATGGCCCGCGGTGGCTATGTACATATGTATGTGTAGATGAATGTTGAGGGGGGTGGCGGGCCTTCCTACATGTCAGTTGCGAGTGCGGGCTCATCGTGGGATGGGGTGTGTGGGTCCGCGGGAGAGCGTGTTAATGCCCTCACGGCGAAGCCGCGCATCCTTGCTATTCAGGCCCATCATAAAAAGCGCGTATGGCTAGTATGGCTAGTGAATACGAGCACTGAAGGGAGGTGGGGGGATGGGGGGACGTGGGGGGAGGGAGGTGGCGGGTGGTGGGGGGGGGGCTGGGTTTCTGGCACGCGTGCCCGAATCCATCATGTTCCAACCAACAACGGCTTTTTGATCCATGCCCTCACTAAGAGGCAGAAGTCTGTGCGAGTTCGGGAGCGGCAGGAATGGGCTCACACGACCCAGCGCACACGGCAGCCCCGCTCTTGAGCTGAACATATGCCATTTGCCTCCCGCCTTCAACAGCACCTCACGATGAGGTCTAACAAGGCCTCTATAAGGTTTGCCCGCAAGCCCGTCGCGGGATGAGTGAGAGCAGCTTCCCCTCCGTGGCCCCTTTCAACCTGCCCTTGAGCCCTGGAAATGCTGCATTTTGCATGCTACTCATATGGCCAGGCGTGGTAAGGAAAAGCTGCACGCCGGCCCATGTCGGGAGCATCGTCACACATGTGCACTTGGTAGGGGGGCCTGTTGGGCCATTCGCTTGATGTTATGCAGTCTGCGGCCAGTTTCAGTCGTGTGGGCTGGGGACAGTGGTCTGGGGACACGTTACGCTGGACGAGTCTGGAAATGCCAACTCGGAGGGATTATACGGCCGCGCCAGGGCATGGCCCGCGGTGGCTATGTACATATGTATGTGTAGATGAATGTTGAGGGGGGTGGCGGGCCTTCTACATGTCAGTTGCGAGTGCGGGCTCATCGTGGGATGGGGTGTGTGGGTCCGCGGGAGAGAGCGTGTTAATGCCCTCACGGCGAAGCCGCGCATCCTTGCTATTCAGGCCCATCATAAAAAGCCGCGTATGGCTAGTATGGCTAGTGAATACGAGCACTGAAGGGAGGTGGGGGGATGGGGGGACGTGGGGGGAGGGAGGTGGCGGGTGGTGGGGGGGGGGGCTGGGTTTCTGGCACGCGTGCCCGAATCCATCATGTTCCAACCAACAACGGCTTTTTGATCCATGCCCTCACTAAGAGGCAGAAGTCTGTGCGAGTTCGGGAGCGGCAGGAATGGGCTCACACGACCCAGCGCACACGGCAGCCCCGCTCTTGAGCTGAACATATGCCATTTGCCTCCCGCCTTCAACAGCACCTCACGATGAGGTCTAACAAGGCCTCTATAAGGTTTGCCCGCAAGCCCGTCGCGGGATGAGTGAGAGCAGCTTCCCCTCCGTGGCCCCTTTCAACCTGCCCTTGAGCCCTGGAAATGCTGCATTTTGCATGCTACTCATATGGCCAGGAATGGTAAGGAAAAGCTGCACGCCGGCCCATGTCGGGAGCATCGTCAACATGTGCACTTGGTAGGGGGGCCTGTTGGGCCATTCGCTTGATGTTATGCAGTCTGCGGCCAGTTTCAGTCGTGTGGGCTGGGGGACAGTGGTCTGGGGACACGTTACGCTGGACGAGTCTGGAAATGCCAACTCGGAGGGATTATACGGCCGCGCCAGGGCATGGCCCGCGGTGGCTATGTACATATGTATGTGTAGATGAATGTTGAGGGGGGTGGCGGGCCTTTCTACATGTCAGTTGCGAGTGCGGGCTCATCGTGGGATGGGGTGTGTGGGTCCGCGGGAGAGCGTGTTAATGCCCTCACGGCGAAGCCGCGCATCCTTGCTATTCAGGCCCATCATAAAAAGCCGCGTATGGCTAGTATGGCTAGTGAATACGAGCACTGAAGGGAGGTGGGGGGATGGGGGGACGTGGGGGGAGGGAGGTGGCAGGTGGTGGTGGGGGGGGCTGGGTTTCTGGCACGCGTGCCCGAATCCATCATGTTCCAACCAACAACGGCTTTTTGATCCATGCCCTCACTAAGAGGCAGAAGTCTGTGCGAGTTCGGGAGCGGCAGGAATGGGCTCACACGACCCAGCGCACACGGCAGCCCCGCTCTTGAGCTGAACATATGCCATTTTGCCTCCCGCCTTCAACAGCACCTCACGATGAGGTCTAACAAGGCCTCTATAAGGTTTGCCCGCAAGCCCGTCGCGGGATGAGTGAGAGCAGCTTCCCCTCCGTGGCCCCTTTCAACCTGCCCTTGAGCCCTGGAAATGCTGCATTTTGCATGCTACTCATATGGCCAGGCGTGGTAAGGAAAAGCTGCACGTCGGCCCATGTCGGGAGCATCGTCACACATGTGCACTTGGTAGGGGGGGCCTGTTGGGCCATTCGCTTGATGTTATGCAGTCTGCGGCCAGTTTCAGTCGTGTGGGCTGGGGACAGTGGTCTGGGGACACGTTACGCTGGACGAGTCTGGAAATGCCAACTCGGAGGGATTATACGGCCGCGCCAGGGCATGGCCCGCGGTGGCTATGTACATATGTATGTGTAGATGAATGTTGAGGGGGGTGGCGGGCCTTTCTACATGTCAGTTGCGAGTGCGGGCTCATCGTGGGATGGGGTGTGTGGGTCCGCGGGAGAGCGTGTTAATGCCCCTCACGGCGAAGCCGCGCATCCTTGCTATTCAGGCCCATCATAAAAAGCCGCGTATGGCTAGTATGGCTAGTGAATACGAGCACTGAAGGGAGGTGGGGGGATGGGGGACGTGGGGGGAGGGAGGTGGCAGGTGGTGGTGGGGGGGGCTGGGTTTCTGGCACGCGTGCCCGAATCCATCATGTTCCAACCAACAACGGCTTTTTGATCCATGCCCTCACTAAGAGGCAGAAGTCTGTGCGAGTTCGGGAGCGGCAGGAATGGGCTCACACGACCCAGCGCACACGGCAGCCCCGCTCTTGAGCTGAACATATGCCATTTGCCTCCCGCCTTCAACAGCACCTCACGATGAGGTCTAACAAGGCCTCTATAAGGTTTGCCCGCAAGCCCGTCGCGGGATGAGTGAGAGCAGCTTCCCCTCCGTGGCCCCTTTCAACCTGCCCTTGAGCCCTGGAAATGCTGCATTTTGCATGCTACTCATATGGCCAGGCGTGGGTAAGGAAAAGCTGCACGTCGGCCCATGTCGGGAGCATCGTCACACATGTGCACTTGGTAGGGGGGCCTGTTGGGCCATTCGCTTGATGTTATGCAGTCTGCGGCCAGTTTCAGTCGTGTGGGCTGGGGACAGTGGTCTGGGGACACGTTACGCTGGACGAGTCTGGAAATGCCAACTCGGAGGGATTATACGGCCGCGCCAGGGCATGGCCCGCGGTGGCTATGTACATATGTATGTGTAGATGAATGTTGAGGGGGGTGGCGGGCCTTTCTACATGTCAGTTGCGAGTGCGGGCTCATCGTGGGATGGTGTGTGGGTCCGCGGGAGAGCGTGTTAATGCCCTCACGGCGAAGCCGCGCATCCTTGCTATTCAGGCCCATCATAAAAAGCCGCGTATGGCTAGTATGGCTAGTGAATACGAGCACTGAAGGGAGGTGGGGGGATGGGGGGACGTGGGGGGAGGGAGGTGGCAGGTGGTGGGGGGGGCTGGGTTTCTGGCACGCGTGCCCGAATCCATCATGTTCCAACCAACAACGGCTTTTTGATCCATGCCCTCACTAAGAGGCAGAAGTCTGTGCGAGTTCGGGAGCGGCAGGAATGGGCTCACACGACCCAGCGCACACGGCAGCCCCGCTCTTGAGCTGAACATATGCCATTTGCCTCCCGCCTTCAACAGCACCTCACGATGAGGTCTAACAAGGCCTCTATAAGGTTTGCCCGCAAGCCCGTCGCGGGATGAGTGAGAGCAGCTTCCCCTCCGTGGCCCCTTTCAACCTGCCCTTGAGCCCTGGAAATGCTACTCATATGGCCAGGCGTGGTAAAAGCTGCACGCCGGCCCATGTCGGGAGCATCGTCACACATGTGCACTTGGTAGGGGGGCCTGTTGGGCCATTCGCTTGATGTTATGCAGTCTGCGGCCAGTTTAAGTCGTGTGGGCTGGGGACAGTGGTCTGGGGACACGTTACGCTGGACGAGTCTGGAAATGCCAACTCGGAGGGATTATACGGCCGCGCCAGGGCATGGCCCGCGGTGGCTATGTACATATGTATGTGTAGATGAATGTTGAGGGGGGTGGCGGGCCTTTCTACATGTCAGTTGCGAGTGCGGGCTCATCGTGGGATGGGGTGTGTGGGTCCGCGGGAGAGCGTGTTAATGCCCTCACGGCGAAGCCGCGCATCCTTGCTATTCAGGCCCATCATAAAAAGCCGCGTATGGCTAGTATGGCTAGTGAATACGAGCACTGAAGGGAGGTGGGGGGATGGGGGGACGTGGGGGGAGGGAGGTGGCAGGTGGTGGTGGGGGGGGGGGGCTGGGTTTCTGGCACGCGTGCCCGAATCCATCATGTTCCAACCAACAACGGCTTTTTGATCCATGCCCTCACTAAGAGGCAGAAGTCTGTGCGAGTTCGGGAGCGGCAGGAATGGGCTCACACGACCCAGCGCACACGGCAGCCCCGCTCTTGAGCTGAACATATGCCATTTGCCTCCCGCCTTCAACAGCACCTCACGATGAGGTCTAACAAGGCCTCTATAAGGTTTGCCCGCAAGCCCGTCGCGGGATGAGTGAGAGCAGCTTCCCCTCCGTGGCCCCTTTCAACCTGCCCTTGAGCCCTGGAAATGCTGCATTTTGCATGCTACTCATATGGCCAGGCGTGGTAAGGAAAAGCTGCACGCCGGCCCATGTCGGGAGCATCGTCACACATGTGCACTTGGTAGGGGGGCCTGTTGGGCCATTCGCTTGATGTTATGCAGTCTGCGGCCAGTTTCAGTCGTGTGGGCTGGGGACAGTGGTCTGGGGACACGTTACGCTGGACGAGTCTGGAAATGCCAACTCGGAGGGATTATACGGCCGCGCCAGGGCATGGCCCGCGGTGGCTATGTACATATGTATGTGTAGATGAATGTTGAGGGGGGTGGCGGGCCTTTCTACATGTCAGTTGCGAGTGCGGGCTCATCGTGGGATGGGGTGTGTGGGTCCGCGGGAGAGCGTGTTAATGCCCTCACGGCGAAGCCGCGCATCCTTGCTATTCAGGCCCATCATAAAAAGCCGCGTATGGCTAGTATGGCTAGTGAATACGAGCACTGAAGGGAGGTGGGGGGATGGGGGGACGTGGGGGGAGGGAGGTGGCAGGTGGTGGTGGGGGGGGGGCTGGGTTTCTGGCACGCGTGCCCGAATCCATCATGTTCCAACCAACAACGGCTTTTTGATCCATGCCCTCACTAAGAGGCAGAAGTCTGTGCGAGTTCGGGAGCGGCAGGAATGGGCTCACACGACCCAGCGCACACGGCAGCCCCGCTCTTGAGCTGAACATATGCCATTTGCCTCCCGCCTTCAACAGCACCTCACGATGAGGTCTAACAAGGCCTCTATAAGGTTTGCCCGCAAGCCCGTCGCGGGATGAGTGAGAGCAGCTTCCCCTCCGTGGCCCCTTTCAACCTGCCCTTGAGCCCTGGAAATGCTACTCATATGGCCAGGCGTGGTAAAAGCTGCACGCCGGCCCATGTCGGGAGCATCGTCACACATGTGCACTTGGTAGGGGGGCCTGTTGGGCCATTCGCTTGATGTTATGCAGTCTGCGGCCAGTTTAAGTCGTGTGGGCTGGGGACAGTGGTCTGGGGACACGTTACGCTGGACGAGTCTGGAAATGCCAACTCGGAGGGATTATACGGCCGCGCCAGGGCATGGCCCGCGGTGGCTATGTACATATGTATGTGTAGATGAATGTTGAGGGGGTGGCGGGCCTTTCTACATGTCAGTTGCGAGTGCGGGCTCATCGTGGGATGGGGTGTGTGGGTCCGCGGGAGAGCGTGTTAATGCCCTCACGGCGAAGCCGCGCATCCTTGCTATTCAGGCCCATCATAAAAAGCCGCGTATGGCTAGTATGGCTAGTGAATACGAGCACTGAAGGGAGGTGGGGGGATGGGGGGACGTGGGGGGAGGGAGGTGGCAGGTGGTGTGGGGGGGGGCTGGGTTTCTGGCACGCGTGCCCGAATCCATCATGTTCCAACCAACAACGGCTTTTTGATCCATGCCCTCACTAAGAGGCAGAAGTCTGTGCGAGTTCGGGAGCGGCAGGAATGGGCTCACACGACCCAGCGCACACGGCAGCCCCGCTCTTGAGCTGAACATATGCCATTTGCCTCCCGCCTTCAACAGCACCTCACGATGAGGTCTAACAAGGCCTCTATAAGGTTTGCCCGCAAGCCCGTCGCGGGATGAGTGAGAGCAGCTTCCCCTCCGTGGCCCCTTTCAACCTGCCCTTGAGCCCTGGAAATGCTGCATTTTGCATGCTACTCATATGGCCAGGCGTGGTAAGGAAAAGCTGCACGTCGGCCCATGTCGGGAGCATCGTCACACATGTGCACTTGGTAGGGGGGCCTGTTGGGCCATTCGCTTGATGTTATGCAGTCTGCGGTCAGTTTAAGTCGTGTGGGCTGGGGACAGTGGTCTGGGGACACGTTACGCTGGACGAGTCTGGAAATGCCAACTCGGAGGGATTATACGGCCGCGCCAGGGCATGGCCCGCGGTGGCTATGTACATATTGTGTGTGTGGTTACAGAGCGGTGCGCACGTTCTTGCGTGCCTTCCTGCTGCGTGTCAACCGGAGGCCCGGGCCGGGGTGACCCTTATAACGCCAGTGCATGATTGTCCTATTTATTGTTCTCCCCTTGCAAGGGGGACTTCCCTACTTCTATGCTCCCAGATGGAGCTGAGTAATGCAGCTAACTTGACAGGCTCAGATTTCAGCATCACTTCGCGCATGTTTAGGCTAAAGTCTAGGCCACTGCACGCTCGTAACTCGGTGTAGGCAGCACATTGCATCAGGACGTGGTGCTCATCCTCCACCTCATTGGCCGTACACAGTGGGCACGTCCTCTCCTCCCTAGGCCTCTCCCAGGCACGGTTCGCGGTGATTGGCCAGCAACATAAACGGAATCTCATCTGTTGAGGATCGGTCAGAACTCAGGGGTGACTGAGTGCGTGGCGTGGCATACCCCATGCGTGACTACGAAGGACGAGTCTCTATATGACCGGAGACAGGAACTCATATCGTTAGTAGTGGAGATACCGTATAACGTGTAATGTGCGAAGCAGTCTGACTGTCAGCCGTCCCTACTCCGACTTGGGTTAGTCGTTATAAATCAACAGGTTATGAGCCCCGCGGGAGCGGCGGGTTGCTATTATTACCGGGATAGGTAATCATAATCTATAGGTAGATAGTGCGGGACACACAAATGGGTGAAGACGGTGGCCCCAAGACCATCCTTGAGCTGACCGCTTGAGAATGCGCACTACTGGTTGGATATGATTGAGATTCACCTGCAGTACAAGGGCATGGGCTCGGTTCTGACCTCGGATAAGGCGACGGACAAGGATATCGAGAAGGCAACGGCAGTGATTCGCGCAAACATGCGCGTGAGCGACCACTCAATCTACCGCGAGGTTGTGGAGGAGCTGGCTACGGAGAAGGACGCCGACCCCAACGCCAAGCAGAACTTGGCGAAGAGCCTGGTGAAGGCTCTGGAGAAGCCACTACAAGCGCATCGCAGCTCTCAACCACGAGTTGTGGCAGGACGAGCTGCGCGCTATTCGCCTGAAGGCGAACGAGTCCATCAGCGAGCTGATTCAGCGTATCACCAACTACGTGGAACGGCTATGCTGGTCGGACTGCGCTGGGTTTAAGTCTAAGGACCGGGAGATGCTAATTGTGCAGGCCACATTCCGTGCCCTGCCCACGGCGTACGCATCCGTCGTGGCCAGCGCGGGGTGACGACTACGCCAAGTCTGGCAAGTACTCGGTGGGCAGATGCCGAGCAGCGAATCAGCCGCTACCAGACCATCCTGAACAGCATGCGTGGCGACGATGCTGACAGCGGGGGGCCGTCTACATCGATCGCTGCCATCAGCGGTAACTACAACCACTATGGCGGCGGGTGGGCGGCTACTATCGCGGTGGTGGGGACCACCGCGGTGGGCGTGGCGGGCGCGGTGGGCGTGGCGGCCGCGGGGGACGCGACGGCGTGCGCGACAAGAGCCACATCAGGTGCTACGAGTGCGGGGAGTACGGCCACTACTCGGACAAGTGCCCAACCCACGGCAGCCCCCTCCGGCTGCCGGCGGTGGTGGTGCCGGCGGTGGAGGTGCCGCCGGCGGGGGCGGCGGGCGTGGTGGCGACGGCCTGGACGGTGGCCGTGGCCGCGGCGGCGATGCAGGACGTGGCCGCGGCCGAGGAGTGCGTCCCTGAAGCGGACTGCAACTTGATTTCGCGGGAGGCGATGCTGGCGGCTGGCGAGCAGTGGGACCGCACTTACCGTGCGGTGGACTCAGCGGAGCATTATTATGACAACGACAGCGACATCGCTTTCATGGTGGCGGACTCACGCGATGGGAAACTATGGGTTCGCGTGGCCGGCGTGGGTGCGCCGCCGGCGGGTGTCGGCGGCGCCCTGGACGGCGTGTTTACCACGCGTCCTGCTGGCGGCGGCGCTGGCTCATCCAGCGATGCCGGTTCCGCCAACCAGCCTAATCAGCAAGGGGAAAGCATTAGCAGCGGGGGTAACAGCAGCAGCACGGGTGCGGGAAGCACCGGCAGTAGCAGTGGGGGAGGTACCGGCGGGCGAGCGTGCGGTGGGCAATACGTGATCTACAGGGACACAAAGCCCGTAAATTTACTCGAGGAGTCAGTAGAGCCTCAGCTCAGCCAGGAGGACATGCGCATGCGGTTGCGTGCCATTAGGTGGCACCGCCGGTACGGCCACGTGGGATACAGCGCTTTAGCAAAACTGGCGCGCAGCAACAGTGTAGTGGGCCTGGATGTGCCTGCTGAAATCTTCGACCAGCTCGCCCATGAGGAGCATTGCGACACCTGTCTTCTAACGACTAAGGTCCGGCATGTCGTACCCAGCGACAGGCTCCCGGGCGGCTGCGCCCGCTGGAGCTCATACACACTGATATCTGGCAAGGTGATAGGGAGACGCGCGGGGGACACAAGTACGTGCTAACAGTATTGGATGATTACAGCAAAATGGCGCGCATTGTGTTGATGAAGCGGAAATCGGATGCGCCTGAGCAATTGATGAACGTGATAAGGGAGTGGGAGCGCCAGCTGGGGAGCAAGGTGAAAGAGGTGCAGTCGGATCGTGGGCGCGAGTACATGAGTGAGGAAATGCAGGCGTTCTTTAGGGAGCAGGGGATTGTTCACCTAACGTCTGCCCCGTACACTCCGCAGCAAAATGGTGCGGCGGAGCGGGTGCAGCAGACGCTTGCTAGGAAGGCGCGGGCAATGCTGAGGATGCTGACTTGCATGCTGATCTATGGGCGAGGCAATGCTCACAGCGTGCACTATTCGCAACCGTTCGCCAAGCACAGGCGACAGCAAAACCCCATTCGAGCTGTTCACAGGTCAGCGGCCAAGCCTGACGCTGATGCGTGTGTTCGGCTGCCCGGCGTATTGTCAATATCGCGGGCAAGGAGAAGCCAGGCAAGCTAGCGCCCACCCGGCGGAAAGGTGTGTTCATAGGCTGGGACCGTGGATCGGTCGCATACCGTGTGTTGATGCCGGACGGAAAAACAATTGTGAGCCGTGATGTGATTGTGACGGAGCGGCCTCCCTGGTGGCATGACAGGAGGCGCGCAAGGCGGAAGCGCAGGTGATTGAGCGCTACCCGCACTTGTTGTGGGAGTCGGATGATGAGGAGGATGCAGGTGGGCAGCCGGGAGAGGGGGAGATTATGGCCATTCCCCCGGCTACCAACAATGCGGCAAATGCAAGTGCCACTGATGCGGAGCTGAGCAATGCGGGAGAGCAGAGCGGTGCGGGGGAGCAGTCGGATGCGGGGGAGCATCCTAGTGCAGGACCATCAAGGCCTGCGCGTGTGAGAAAGCAACCAGAACAGGTTTGTGCCGGGTGTGGGGTTTGTTTGCGGAAGTCGGTGCAGTTCAAAAGGAAGCCGCCGAAGACGGTGACTGAGGCCCTGAGTGGTCCCGACGGGGAGTCGTGGGCTCTGGCAATCAAGCGCGAGTTAGATTCGCTAAAAAGAATGGCACGTGGGTTGTAGACGTGCCGCCGGCGGGAGTGAAGCCAATTCAGTGCCGGTGGGGTGTTAGCGTACAAGTACGGGCCGAACGGGGAGGTGATACGGCCAAAGGCGCGCTTGGTCGCCAAGGGGGTTTCAACAGAAGGAAGGTATTGATTTTGGCGAGGTGTTCGCGCCAACGGCCAAAGCAGGCAACGCTACGCCTGCTACAGGCAATAGTAGCGAAGGAGGGGCTGGTGATGCATCAGGTGGATGTGGAGACGGCCTTCCTACACGGATGGCTAGATGAAGAAGTGTGGATGGAGCCCCCTCCTGAGCTAGGCATTGATGATCCCTCATTAAAGTGTCATCTGCAGAAGGCGCTATACGGCCTAAAGCAGGCGTCACGGGCGTGGCATACGCGGCTGAAGAGTGTGTTGTACGACATTGGGTTTACAGTGTCAACGGCGGACCCAGGTTTCTTCGTACGGCATAGTGCGGAGGGTCCGACCTACGTGTTTGTGCATGTGGATGATATGCTGATTGCGGGCAAGTCTGTGGCAGTTGTGTCGGGAGTGAAAGATGCACTGCGTGCTCACTTTACGCTGGACGATCGGGGTGACGCCAGCTATTTCCTGGGCATGGAAATAAGCGTGTGGATGGGAAAATAAAGCTATCCAGCGGAAGTATACGCTGGATATCATTGCGCGGTTCGGAATGGAGGATGTGACGAGCAAGGTTACACCCATGGCGCCGAATACTCGGTTCAATGCGGTGGGGGGCGAAGGCGTTTTGAGGATCCCACGCGGTATAGGGAGCTGGTTGTACGCTAACGTATCTGTCCGACTGGTACGAGGCTCTGATATCACCTATGCGGTGCGGTCTCTGTCACGGTATTTCAATGCGCCCGGCAGGAGCACTGGAACGCAGCGAAACATGTCGTGCGGTATTTGAAGGGCACGGCAGAGTACGGTCTGTGTGGTACGGTGATGCGAGCGGTATGGAGGGCTGGAGTGATGCGGATTTTGCTGGTGATCTGGACACTCGGCGGTCAACGACTGGGTATGTGATCAAGATGCATGGCGGAGTGGTAAGCTTTGATAGCAAGCTGCAGCCTACGGTGGCGCTCTGAACCGTGGAGGCGGAATACTGGCGGCGTCGGCGACAACGCGGGAGCTGCTCTGGCTACGACAGCTAATGGCGGATATGCGACTGCCGGAGGCGAAACAGGAACTGAGGATGCGGACGGATAACCAGGGTGCACTCAGCCTGATTAAGAATCCGGTGATTAGTGCAGGTCGAAAACATTGATGTTATTCACCATTTCGTGCGGGAGCGGTAGTAGACGCAAGGAGGTGGCGTTTGAGTTTTGCCCAACGGCAGAGATGGTAGCGGATGCGCTGACTAAGCCGCTGGAGCGGATTAAGCTGGAGGGAGAAGTTTCGCAAGATGATGGGCTTACGTATTTGAGTAAGAAAGCGGGCAGTAAGGATAGGAGAACAATTACAAGTGATGGAGTTCAGCCCGCGGGGGAGTGTTGAGGATCGGTCAGAACTCAGGGGTGACTGAGTGCGTGGCGTGGCATACCCCATGCGTGACTACGAGGACGAGTCTCTATATGACCGGAGACAGGAACTCATATCGTTAGTAGTGGAGATACCGTATAACGTGTAATGTGCGAAGCAGTCTGACTGTCAGCCGTCCCTACTCCGACTTGGGTTAGTCGTTATAAATCAACATCATCAAAAGCGTATGCTGTGCAACCGGTAGTATGAATGCTCTACTGTGTTCGTGCAGGGTCGGGGCGGCGGACCTAGTGCGCTTAGCCCATCAATGCTTGTGTTTGCACATGTGTATGCCGGGTTGCTGCCGTCTGAAGGGAATGCGTGCGGGTCCGCTACCAGCCTCTCGTGCTCCCACGCCCTCGTCAGATGGCCCCTGAAGGTAGATAAGATAGGTCCATCGGGTAGGACCGTGCTTGCCC
>JAEHOC010000263.1:0-29155 GCA_016834605.1 Chlamydomonas incerta | reverse complement strand
ATCGCACGCCCCTGCTACCCAGCGGCGAGCAGGCGCCGCCTGCCGCCCACCACGCTGACGACACGACCCTCACGGCGCGCGACCCGGCGGTGGACGGGCCGGTACTGATGGCGGCAGTTCAGCTGTTCTGCCGCGCGTCCAACGCCCGTGTTCATCCGGACAAGAGCAAGGCCATGGGCCTCGGCAGGTTTGCGCACCTGACAGGCCCCTGCCCACACACAGGGGTGCCGTTTACCACTGGCACTGTGACACACCTGGGTGTGCCTCTGTCGTGGGACTCTGATGCGGCTGCAGCGGACCTGTACACCCGGCGGGCTCGCGGCATGGCGTTTGTGGCGCGTCTGTGGGCTGCCCTGTCTCTGACTCTCGTTGGCCGTGTGCACATTGCGAAGCAGGTGCTGGCGGCGAAGCTGGCCTACCATTTCAGCTTCCTCAACCCGTCGCCGGCGCAGCTGAAGGAACTCACCGGCCTGGTGGACCACTTTGCTGCGCGCTCCATGCACGCTGAGGACGCCAGCCTGGTATCGCACGGTAACCCGCTCCTGCTGCCTAAGCGGGAAACGGCCTGTCTGCCGTACAAGGATGGGGGTGTCAACCACGTCGACCTGCCTGCGTTCCTGTCTGCCCTGCAAGCTAAGACTTTCGCCCTGCTTGCCCAGCCAGGCCGGCAACCCTGGAGAAGAGAAGAGAAGAGAAGAAAAGAAAACGAAAAACAACAAACCCCCAAGCAAACGCCAACACCCACCTGCACCCACCCCACCCGCACCCACCCCACCCCGACCCGGCAGACAGAGCAGGAGGCTGGCCCCCCCACCCCCCGGGAGGGGTTTCCCAAAAACACCGCCAGACCTAACCGAAGCACCAACCTACAACACAGCCTAACCGCCAGAAACACCTCCACCTGAAAAACACACCACTGCGCGCCAGAAACACCAGCGCTACCAGCACTTACTCCGCCCGAACCCACCCCACCCCCACAAGTCGGTTGCTGAAGCAACACCCCAGGAAAACCGCCAAAGGAAACACAAGCAGAAACACTGAAAGGGCCAGACGTGGCGCTGCCTAAACGGGCTCCAACCCGCTGCTAGGAAGCTGTGCAGGAAGCTCCACAGCCGCCCAGGTGCTGCAACGCCAGCCAGAGCTAGTACACATGGGCGCCAGGTAAGCTGATGACGAAGATACGCCACGCCAGCGCCTGGGATAAACCGCCGCCCATCAGGAAACCTAGGGGGCCTGCACAGGTGATGCAAGCGTCAGCCGCAAGTTCAACTTCGGTGACCCACCCTGAACCTCCTCCACTTCACAAAACGCGCCACCCGCCGCCCAGATGGCCACAAAGTGCTCCAGCTTAGCCGCCTTGAGCTGCGCGGTGAGAAGCTGTGTGGGCAGAGCCGACAGGGTTTCAGGGGTTAGCGTGGCGGCAGTGAAACGCAGCTGCATCACCCTGCGCAGCTTGCTGACCACCTCCCGAACCACGTGCTCCGACGTCTGCTTAGCAGGCTCGCGGGACCAGTAAGCACACCAGACGGCGTACAAGAAGGTGGCCCGCAACGTGCTCCACAGCAGCGCGCCCGCCCCCCGCGGGCCTGAGGCCCACACCCCCATGTCGTCACCCAGCATGAAGGCCGCGTCCGTCACTGGCGGCGCCGCTGCCTGGGGCGCCACGCAGGCCCACAGCTGCTGCAGCCACGTCCTCGCCTGCGCATACGCTGGACACTCCAGGAAGATGTGCGTCAGGCTGGCCCACGCCCGCGGGCCAGGTGGCCCGCAGGCGGGGTAAGGACAGTGCGCCCCCCAACCCCCCACACCCCGTGGTCACCCGTGGCCGAATGCCCTTGCCCGCCCGGTACAGCCCGCAAGGCAGGTAAGCATGTTGCAGCCGGTACACCAGCACCTTGGCCCCCCGACTGGCGTGGCTTTCCCACAGCCTCTGCCACGTACCCCGCAGAAGGGACGCATCCGGGGGCGGCGTGCGAGGGTCGCCCTCCACTGCCGCTGCGGCTGCCGCCGCCGCTGTGGCAGGCCCCGTGCTAGGCCCCGCCCCGTTCGCCGCCTGCTCCTGCAGCCGCGCGGATCGCCGCGGCCCCTCACCCGACTGCTGGGACGGGGACGCATACGACTGCAGTGCTCTCGCCGGCGTGTTCTGCTGCCCGGCTGCCGCTGAGGTGCGGTGGAGCCAGGGGTCCAGAGCCACCGGGTTATTGTGGAAGTGCTGCGCCGCCGTGGTGGTCAGCTGCGCCGCTGCCCGCTGCCACGCCGCCTCCCGCGCCGCCAGCCGAGACTGTGCAGCTGGCGGGGTCCCCGAGCCCCCCGCCTGCTGCGCTGGCGCCGGGCACGGCATGGCGGCAGGGCGGGCCGGAGCCCCTGCTCGCCGCTGGGTAGCAGGGGCGTGCGGAGCGCCCCTTGCTCCACCTGCCGCCGCAGAAAGGACGTCAGTGGCTGCAGCTGGATGACCCACAGCGGTGGTGAGGCGGTGCTGCCCTGAGGCAAACCGTTCAGCACTGGGAAGGCGTCAGAGAGCATCCCGTTCACACACACGCGGGCAGAGCCGTTGGCAGTGATCAGGCGGATCCAGCGCAGCATACGCGGCCCAAACCCCAGTCCCTCCGCGGACGCATACAGCCACTGCCGGTGCACCCGGTCATACGCCTTTTCAATGTCCAAGAAGTACAGCGCACCACCCTGCCGTGGCGTGCCGTCCGCGCCCACGTCCAGGCGCATCCATTCGATCAGGCCTTGGAGGTACAGCGCGTTGTCTCCAATCCAGCGGCCGGTGATGAACGCGGTCTGCAGCTCCGCCGCTGCCAGCCGCCCAGCCGCCAGCGGCGCCGCCGCAGTGGCGGGTTAGCCTGGACCAGCTGTGGGTGGCTAACGCTGCGGGCGCTGTGTCCTACGTCCACTACACGGGGCGGCTCTTGGAGCCTGGGCCTGGCGCGCTGCCCCCGGCGGTGGATGGGGCGTGGCAGCCTGCCTGTGTGCTGCAGCAACGCAAGCCGCGGCACCTGTGGACCTTTGAAGAGCGGGCGGCGTACGATGCAGCAGCCCCAGGGGAACGGGCGGGGGCGTGGCCTCGGGCGCCGTACTTCCTGGCGCCGGAGGCTGGGGTGGTGGTGCACCCGGGGCACTGCCGGATTGCGGGTGTCAGCTTGGCAGACTACACGGTGCGGGACGTGCGGCGGGCCATCACGGCGGCCAACCCGGCCGCCCCTCCGGCTCCGGCCCGCCCTGCCGCCATGCCGTGCCCGGCGCCAGCGCAGCAGGCGGGGGGCTCGGGGACCCCGCCAGCGGCACAGTCTCGGCTGGCGGCGCGGGAGGCGGAGTGGCAGCGGGCAGCGGCGCAGCTGACCACCACGGCGGCGCAGCACTTCCACAATAACCCGGTGGCTCTGGACCCCTGGCTCCACCGCACCTCAGCGGCAGCCGGCCAGCAGAACACGCCGGCGAGAGCACTGCAGTCGTATGCGTCCCCGTCCCAGCAGTCGGGTGAGGGGCCGCGGCGATCCGCGCGGCTGCAGGAGCAGGCGGCGAACGGGGCGGGGCCTAGAACGGGGCCTGCCACAGCGGCGGCGGCAGCCGCAGCGGCGGTGGAGGGCGACCCTCGCACGCCGCCCCCGGATGCGTCCCTTCTGCGGGGTACGTGGCGGAGGCTGTGGGAAAGCCACGCCAGTCGGGGGGCCAAGGTGCTGGTGTACCGGCTGCAACATGCTTACCTGCCTTGCGGGCTGTACCGGGCGGGCAAGGGCATTCGGCCACGGGTGACCACGGGGTGTGGGGGGGTTGGGGGCGCACTGTCCTTACCCCGCCTGCGGGCCACCTGGCCCGCGGGCGTGGGCCAGCCTGACGCACATCTTCCTGGAGTGTCCAGCGTATGCGCAGGCGAGGACGTGGCTGCAGCAGCTGTGGGCCTGCGTGGCGCCCCAGGCAGCGGCGCCGCCAGTGACGGACGCGGCCTTCATGCTGGGTGACGACATGGGGGTGTGGGCCTCAGGCCCGCGGGGGGCGGGCGCGCTGCTGTGGAGCACGTTGCGGGCCACCTTCTTGTACGCCGTCTGGTGTGCTTACTGGTCCCGCGAGCCTGCTAAGCAGACGTCGGAGCACGTGGTTCGGGAGGTGGTCAGCAAGCTGCGCAGGGTGATGCAGTAGAGGGTTGGCTCCTAGGGGCGACAGGGGAATTTTGCCAATAAAGCTGTGAACAGTCTGAGGGAGATTCCTGTGACAGGAATGTCCAAGTGCGCCCTGCAGGATTGGTCTGTCCCTGTCAACTTTACCATGTGCAGGGTCAAAATCTGTTGCCGTTGGTGAAGTTGGCCTTGATAGGGATAAGAGCCTTGACTTGAGATAGAATTCTGAAATTAGCAATTGTAATGCCTTTATGCTTCTGTGTGTCTTCTGTGTGCCTGACTAGCCTGACTGCCTGACCCGCAGTGTAGTACCCGCAGTACCGCAGGTGACCTGCTAGCCCTGGCGACCTGCTGACCACCTGCCCCTTTCCCCACCAAGCCCGTGTGTTCCCCCAAACCTACACGCACATGCCGCTGCGCGCCCCTGCCTTGCCGCTTGTACTGCTGCGCCTGCTCTTTTCCCCGCCAAGCCGGTGTGTTCCCCCAAACCTACAGGCACGCGCCGCGGCGCGCCCTTGCTTGGCAGCTTCCACTGCTGAGCCTGCCCCCTTCCCCCGCCAAGCCCGAGTGTTCCCCTAACCTACACACACGTGCCGCGCGCCCCTGCTTGGCCGTCTATACTGCTGCTGCGCTTGCCCCTTTCCCCTCACCAAGCGTGTCCCCTCACCAAGCGTCTGTTCCCCCACCAAGTCCCCTCACCAAGCGTCTGTTCCCCCAAGCCTACAGGCACGCGCCGCGGCGCCCCTGCCTGGCCGCTTGCACTGCTGCTCCTACCCCTCCCCCCCCACCAAGCCCCTGCCTGGCCGTTTGCACTGCTGCGCCTGCCCCCTTCCCCCCACCAAGCATGTGTGTTCCCCACACACCTACACGCACGGCTGGGGGCGCCCCTGCCTGGCCGCCCCTGCCTGGCCGCTTGCACTTCTGCGCCTGCCCATTCCCCCCCCCCCCCCCCCCCCCTCCCCCCACCCACCAAGCCCGTGTGTTACGGATGCAATAGATGAGTAAGATGAGCAGGCATGCACCCTTACAGAAACTGTTTTAATGCTCCAGCTCTCCTAGCTCTCCCTACTCTCCCTACACAGCAGAACAGCCACCCCCCACAGTACCCACAGTAGCCACAGGGTGTACATGCAATGCACCCTACCACACTACCTATGTTACCACACACTCCAACCCACACTCCCACTAACCCGACCTGCAGATTTACTGCTGGGACCTGTTGGACCTGGGAGCAGCCCCTACGCCCCAGCCCCAACCCCAACCCCAGACAGGCATTACAGCCACCCTTCACACACCTGACCCTTACATTGATTCGAGCCATCAAACCCTGCCACTCCAAAACTCTACAACCTCCAACACTGCACTACTGCACACCTGCAGCAGCTGAGCACACTCTACCAGCATAGCCCCAGAATCCAATAGCCCCAGTAGTGCCTCCGCAGTCCTCTGGGGGGAGGGGGGAGTGGAGGGAAGGAAAGGTTAATAAGGTTGGGGAGTGAGGGGTGTCAAGCTGCTGTCTGCTGTCAGATTAGTCAGATGCATTGATCGGTGTCAAGTTGTCTGCTGTCAGATTAGTCAGATGCATTGATCTAACATCGCTCACCTGTCTCACATGTAGCCTGCCTCACATGTAGCCTGCGGCCTTGGCCTCTTCTTTGGTCATGACCTCCAAATTTTCAACCCTGCAGTCATGCTTGTCTCCGTTCTTGTGATACACATCCACTCCTTTTGCCACGAGCTTCCACTGAGCTCCAGGAATCCATGCGGCTGCAACCACCACAGCCTTGAGGACTTGCACGGAGCCTGAAGGGCCCCGCAGCTTGACCGCTGGCCGACCATCCTCAGTGGTATAGCTGCCCAGTGCAGGGGCTGAGCTGGAGGAGTTCTTGGACCGCACCTGTCCCGCACTGCTCACCAAGTAGTCTTGGTAGCCAAAGCAACGCCGATACTCATTTGCTGAATTTGCTGCAGGGGTAGTAGTGGTAGCAGTGGTAGTAGTGGTCCCTACCAGGGTTGTGGCCCCTGCCAGAGAATAGGCTACAGAGGCACCATCTCCACCTGGCCCTCTCCAAGACCTCAAATGCTGGTTTGAGCCGGGGTCTCCCAGGGCTCCCTGATCTGCGAAGCTTGAGGCAAAGCTTGAGGTGGAAACCGGCGTGGCCATTGCCTGAGAACTCCAGCTGTGTGCTCCGCTTCTTTCAGATACCAACGACGCGGTAGAAGCAGAAGCAAATGTCCCTGATTCTGCCCGTTTTGAGGTCTCCGGAGCGGGAGTCGATGGAGCTGGCGAAGGTCTGTAAGCAGAAGTACCAAACTTGGCGTCCGGAGTTATACTGCTGTAATTTACAACACCTTTTGAACTTGAACTAGTAAGTCCGGGAGAGCCAAGGAAAGGCTTTCCTTTCCAGGCCAACGCAGGCCTGGGGTACAAACGTTTAGGATTCTCTTCACTATGATTCATATTTTTAGTGTCCTTACAGCAGAAGTAAGCATGCATCTGAACTAAACGTCATCCATTAATACATCCCGCCGCATGCCCTCCATTGTCGATGCAGTGTTGATTACGGGTACTTACAGGTAATCAATTAAATGTTTGAGGTTTTACAAGGTGCAGCTAGTGCAGCGAGGTATCTGGTGGCGTGTCAGGTGCTGAGGATGTGTGTCCGGTTAGGGTTTAGGGTCTTTATGGGTTTTAAGCGTTTGAAGTCCGGTTTGAAGGTTGGAGTGCGTTGGGAGCTGTCTGCTTTCACCTAGCCTTGCTGCTAATGTGTATGCCGGGTTGCTTGCCATCCGAGGGGAATGCGTGCCAGTCGGCTACCTCGTGCTACCTCGTGCTCCCACACCCTCGTCAAACGGCAAGGCAGCTGGCTTAGAGAAGGTACCGTCTGAGTGCTACAAGTACGCGGTAAAACCGGGCGACCCCACCACTGAACCGCCGACACCGGCACTCAATAGAGTTGCACCGCTGGTGCACGTGTTGTTTAATAAAATCTGGAGCGAAGGGGCTTATCCTGAGCAATTTACTACAACTGTTTTGACACCAATTTACAAGCGGAAAGGTGACGTGCAGGCGCCTGGTAATTACCGGGGCATTGCAGTAGGGGGCGCCCTCGCAAAGTGCTATGCATCGATCCTTCTAGAGAGGCTGGCGAATGCCGGGGAGGAGTTTGAGTGGAGGCACACGGCTCAGGCCGGATTCAGGAGGAAGTACGGCACAACGCACCATCTTTTTGTCCTAAGGCATCTCATCAACAAGCACACGCGTGCTGGCGCCACCACCCCCCTCATTGTCGTACAAATTGATTTTGAAAAGGCTTTCGACAAGGTCCCACGACCATTAATTTGGATGCGACTGGAGGAACGCGGGGTAACGGGTGAGATGTTGGCGGCTTTGAAAAAAGCGTACGAGAGAGTGATGATGGTAGTGAAGGCCGGGGGTAAGCACAGTGCCCCCTTCGCAACCACGCAAGGGGTCAAGCAGGGCTGCCCGCTTAGCACAGAGCTTTTCGGCCTCTTTATAGAAACCTTAGCAGAGTACATTGATTCGGAAGATACGGACGAAGCCACAGGTGCACCTGAGATGAATGGCAAAAAGGTGTCACTGCTGATGTACGCGGATGATGTTTCCCTGCTGGCCACCACCCCTGAGCGGATGCGCCACTTGCTATCATTAGTAGACACGTTCTGCCTAGCTTTTGGCATGAAGGCAAACGTTACCAAGTGTGAGAGGCTGGTTTTTGCAGCCAACGAAGTAACGGCCAGCACTGTGTGCAGCGGATGCCAGGGTTTAAAGCTAGCAGGGCAGCCCATCCCTGCGGTGGACAAGGCGCGCTATCTTGGACTAGTGTACGGTCCGGGTAGGGCCTTCGTCAGCTGCAGGGAGACACTCTGCGAGTCAGCAAGGAGAGCCATGTGTGGGCTTAACACTAGATTGAACCGTTTACGCATTTTCGCACCAGATATTCACATGAGGTGTTTCGACGTGCAAATCCGATCCATCCTTGCCTACGGATGTGAGGTATGGGGTCCCGACGTGCTAGTAGAGATGCTAGACGGAGGACCGCCACCCAGGAGGAATGACAGGAACAACCTAGCACAGGGCGCATTTGAGGCATGTTTGCGTGACGAGGCCGTAAAGCTGCAGGTCCAATACATGCGACAGACAGTGGGAGCAGCCAAACCGTCACACCGTCTCCTGTTTGCGGAGCTGGCCCAACTGCCGCTGCACTTTTTCATAGCCAAACAATGTCTGGGTTTTTACAATAGGATTTCCGCGCAAAACAGAAGTCTGGCCTTTGATGCACTAGTCGACGAGGCACGGGAGGCATGGGCGAATCCAATGGGAGATGGGTGGTGCGCGCGGCTGTTCCGTTTTGTGGCGGCACAGGGTGTCGACGCGTGGCATTGGCCAGGCACACACGAGTCCAGAGAGGAGTGGAGGGCAAGCACGGTCCTACCCGATGGACCTATCTTATCTACCTTCAGGGGCCATTTGACGAGGGCGTGGGAGCACGAGAGGCTGGTAGCGGACCCGCACGCATTCCCTTCAGACGGCAAGCAACCCGGCATACACATGTGCAAACACAAGCATTGGATGGGGCTAAGCGCACTAGGGTCCGCGCCGCCGACCCTGCACGAACACAGTAGAGCATTCATACCGGTTGCACAGCATAAGCTTTTGATGAGATTCCGTTTATGTTGCTGGCCAATCACCGCGAACCGTGCCTGGGAGAGGCCTAGGGAGGAGAGGACGTGCCCACTGTGTACGGCCAATGAGGTGGAGGATGAGCACCACGTCCTGATGCAATGTGCTGCCTACACCGAGTTACGAGCGTGCAGTGGCCTAGACTTTAGCCTAAACATGCGCGAAGTGATGCTGAAATCTGAGCCTGTCAAGTTAGCTGCATTACTCAGCTCCATCTGGGAGCATAGAAGTAGGGAAGTCCCCCTTGCAAGGGGAGAACAATAAATAGGACAATCATGCACTGGCGTTATAAGGGTCACCCCGGCCCGGGCCTCCGGTTTACACGCAGCAGGAAGGCACGCAAGAACGTGCGCACCACTCTGTAACCACACACACACAAATGGCCCCTGAAGGTGGATACGATAGGTCCGTGGGGTAAGATAGGTCGGTGGTAAGACCGTGCTTGTTCTCCACTCCTCTCTCATCTCGTGAGTGCCCTGCCAATGCCAGGGCACAGGGTGCGGCCACAAAGCACAAAGCCACAAAGCGGAACCGCACCATCCGTCTCCCAAAGCCAGACTTCTGTTTTGTGCGGAAATCCTATTGTAAAAACCCAGACATTGTTTTGTTATGAATAAGTGTAGCGGCGGTTGGGCCAGCTCCAGCTCCGTTTTGTATGTGGTGTGAAAATGATCACAGATCAATGCCACACTTTGACGCCCTGTGCCGCCACAAAGCGGAACAGCCACAAAGAGGAACAGCCACAAAGAGGAACTAGAGAATCAGCCGCACCATCCGTCTCCAGTGGGGTCGGGTCGGGTCGGGTCGGGTCGGGTCGGGTCGGGTCGGGTCGGGTCGGGTCGGGTCGGGTCGGGTCGGGTCGGGTCGGGTCGGGTTCGGGTCGGGTCGGGTCGGGTCGGGTCGGTCGGGTCGGGTCGGGTCGGGTCGGGTCGGGTCGGGTCGGGTCGGGTCGGGGTCGGGTCGGTGTCGGGTCGGGTCGGGTCGGGTCGGTGTCAGGTCGGGTCGGGTCTGGTCGGGTCGGGTCGGGTCGGGTCGGGTCGGGTCGGTCGGGTCGGGTCGGGTCGGGGGTCGAGGTCGGGTCGGGTCGGGTCGGGTCGGGTCGGGGCGGGTCGGGTCGGTCGGGTCGGGTCGGGTCGGGTCGGGTCGGGTCGGGGTCGGGTCGGGTCGGGTCGGTCGGGTTCGGGTGGTCGGGTCGGGTCGGGTCGGGGGTCGGGTCGGGTCGGGTCGGGTCGGGGTCGGGTCGGGTCGGGTCGGGTCGGGTCGGGTCGGGGTCGGGTCGGGTCGGGTCGGGTCGGGTCGGGTCGGGTCCGGGTGCGGGTCGGGTCGGGGTCGGGGTCGGGTCGGGTCGGGTCGGGTCGGGTCGGGTCGGGTCGGGTCGGGTCGGGTCGGGGTCCGGGTCGGGGTCGGGTCGGGGTCGGGTCGGGTCGGGGTCGGGTCGTGGTCGGGTCGGTGTCGGGTTCGGGTCGGGTCGGGTCTGGTCGGTCGGGTCGGGTCGGGTCGGGTCGGGTCGGTCGGGGCGGGTCGGGGTCGGGTCGGGTCGGGTCGGGTCGGGGTCGGGTCGGGTCGGGTCGGGTCGGGTCCGGGTCGGGTCGGGTCGGGTCGGGTCGGGTCGGGTCGGGTCGGGTCGGGTCGGGTCGGTCGGGTCGGGTCGGGTCGGGTCGGGTCGGGTCGGGTCGGGTTCGCCATGCCCAAAGGGTTCGGGTTCGCCCATGCCCATGCCATGCCCATGCCCATGCCCTTAGCCCATGCCCATGCCCATGCCCATGCCCATGCCCATGCCCATGCCCATGCCCATGCCCATGCCCATGCCCATGCCCATGCCAATGCCCATGCCCATGCCCATGCCCATGCCCATGCCCATGCCCATGCCCATGCCCATGCCCATGCCCATGCCCATGCCCATGCCATCCCATAGCCCATGCCCATGCCCATGCCCATGCCCATGCCCCATGCCCATGCCCATCCCTGGCCATGCCCATTCCCATGCCCATGCCATGCCCCCCATGCCCATGCCCATGCCCATGCCCATGCCCATGCCCATGCCCATGCCATGCCCATGCCCATGCCCATGCCCATGCCCATGCCCATGCCCATAGCCCATGCCCATGCCCATGCCCATGCCCATGCCCATGCCCATGCCCATGCCCTGCCCATGCCCATGCCCATGCCCATGCCCATGCCCATGCCATGTGCCCATGCCCATGCCCATGCCCATGCCCATGCCCATGCCCATGCCCATGGCCCATGCCCATGCCCATGCCCATGCCCATGCCCATGCCCTATGGCCCCCATGCCCCCATGCCCATGCCCATAGGCCCATGCCCATCGCCCATGCCCATGCCCATGCCCATGCCCATGCCCATGCCCATGCCCATGCCCATGCCCATGCCCATGCCCATGCCCATGCCCATGCCCATGCCCATGCCCATGCCCATGCCCATGCCCATGCCCATGCCCATGCCCATGCCCATGCCCATGCCCATGCCCATGCCCATGCCCATGCCCATGCCCATGCCCATGCCCATGCCCATGCCCATGCCCATGCCCATGCCCATGCCCATGCCCATGCCCATGCCCATGCCCATGCCCATGCCCATGCCCATGCCCATGCCCATGCCCATGCCCATGCCCATGCCCATGCCCATGCCCATGCCCATGCCCATGCCCATGCCCATGCCCATGCCCATGCCCATGCCCATGCCCATGCCCATGCCCATGCCCATGCCCATGCCCATGCCCATGCCCATGCCCATGCCCATGCCCATGCCCATGCCCATGCCCATGCCCATGCCCATGCCCATGCCCATGCCCATGCCCATGCCCATGCCCATGCCCATGCCCATGCCCATGCCCATGCCCATGCCCATGCCCATGCCCATGCCCATGCCCATGGCCATGCCCATGCCCATGCCCATGCCCATGCCCATGCCCATGCCCATGCCCATGCCCATGCCCATGCCCATGCCCATGCCCATGCCCATGCCCATGCCCATGCCCATGCCCATGCCCATGCCCATGCCCATGCCCATGCCCATGCCCATGCCCATGCCCATGCCCATGCCCATGCCCATGCCCATGCCCATGCCCATGCCCATGCCCATGCCCATGCCCATGCCCATGCCCATGCCCATGCCCATGCCCATGCCCATGCCCATGCCCATGCCCATGCCCATGCCCATGCCCATGCCCATGCCCATGCCCATGCCCATGCCCATGCCCATGCCCATGCCCATGCCCATGCCCATGCCCATGCCCATGCCCATGCCCATGCCCATGCCCATGCCCATGCCCATGCCCATGCCCATGCCCATGCCCATGCCCATGCCCATGCCCATGCCCATGCCCATGCCCATGCCCATGCCCATGCCCATGCCATGCCCATGCCCATGCCCATGCCCATGCCCATGCCCATGCCCATGCCCATGCCCATGCCCATGCCCATGCCCATGCCCATGCCCATGCCCATGCCCATGCCCATGCCCATGCCCATGCCCATGCCCATGCCCATGCCCATGCCCATGCCCATGCCCATGCCCATGCCCATGCCCATGCCCATGCCCATGCCCATGCCCATGCCCATGCCCATGCCCATGCCCATGCCCATGCCCATGCCCATGCCCATGCCCATGCCCATGCCCATGCCCATGCCCATGCCCATGCCCATGCCCATGCCCATGCCATGCCCATGCCCATGCCCATGCCCATGCCCATGCCCATGCCCATGCCCATGCCCATGCCCATGCCCATGCCCATGCCCATGCCCATGCCCATGCCCATGCCCATGCCCATGCCCATGCCCATGCCCATGCCCATGCCCATGCCCATGCCCATGCCCATGCCCATGCCCATGCCCATGCCCATGCCCATGCCCATGCCCATGCCCATGCCCATGCCCATGCCCATGCCCATGCCCATGCCCATGCCCATGCCATGCCCATGCCCATGCCCATGCCCATGCCCATGCCCATGCCCATGCCCATGCCCATGCCCATGCCCATGCCCATGCCCATGCCCATGCCCATGCCCATGCCCATGCCCATGCCCATGCCCATGCCCATGCCCATGCCCATGCCCATGCCCATGCCCATGCCCATGCCCATGCCCATGCCCATGCCCATGCCCATGCCCATGCCCATGCCCATGCCCATGCCCATGCCCATGCCCATGCCCATGCCCATGCCCATGCCCATGCCCATGCCCATGCCCATGCCCATGCCCATGCCCATGCCCATGCCCATGCCCATGCCCATGCCCATGCCCATGCCCATGCCCATGCCCATGCCCATGCCCATGCCCATGCCCATGCCCATGCCCATGCCCATGCCCATGCCCATGCCCATGCCCATGCCCATGCCCATGCCCATGCCCATGCCCATGCCCATGCCATGCCCATGCCCATGCCCATGCCCATGCCCATGCCCATGCCCATGCCCATGCCCATGCCCATGCCCATGCCCATGCCCATGCCCATGCCCATGCCCATGCCCATGCCCATGCCCATGCCCATGCCCATGCCCATGCCCATGCCCATGCCCATGCCCATGCCCATGCCCATGCCCATGCCCATGCCCATGCCCATGCCCATGCCCATGCCCATGCCCATGCCCATGCCCATGCCCATGCCCATGCCCATGCCCATGCCCATGCCCATGCCCATGCCCATGCCCATGCCCATGCCCATGCCCATGCCCATGCCCATGCCCATGCCCATGCCCATGCCCATGCCCATGCCCATGCCCATGCCCATGCCCATGCCCATGCCCATGCCCATGCCCATGCCCATGCCCATGCCCATGCCCATGCCCATGCCCATGCCCATGCCCATGCCCATGCCCATGCCCATGCCCATGCCCATGCCCATGCCCATGCCCATGCCCATGCCCATGCCCATGCCCATGCCCATGCCCATGCCCATGCCCATGCCCATGCCCATGCCCATGCCCATGCCCATGCCCATGCCCATGCCCATGCCCATGCCCATGCCCATGCCCATGCCCATGCCCATGCCCATGCCCATGCCCATGCCCATGCCCATGCCCATGCCCATGCCCATGCCCATGCCAATGCCCATGCCCATGCCCATGCCCATGCCCATGCCCATGCCCATGCCCATGCCCATGCCCATGCCCATGCCCATGCCCATGCCCATGCCCATGCCCATGCCCATGCCCATGCCCATGCCCATGCCCATGCCCATGCCCATGCCCATGCCCATGCCCATGCCCATGCCCATGCCCATGCCCATGCCCATGCCCATGCCCATGCCCATGCCCATGCCCATGCCATGCCCATGCCCATGCCCATGCCCATGCCCATGCCCATGCCCATGCCCATGCCCATGCCCATGCCATGCCCATGCCCATGCCCATGCCCATGCCCATGCCCATGCCCATGCCCATGCCCATGCCCATGCCCATGCCCATGCCCATGCCCATGCCCATGCCCATGCCCATGCCCATGCCCATGCCCATGCCCATGCCCATGCCCATGCCCATGCCCATGCCCATGCCCATGCCCATGCCCATGCCCATGCCCATGCCCATGCCCATGCCCATGCCCATGCCCATGCCCATGCCCATGCCCATGCCCATGCCCATGCCCATGCCCATGCCCATGCCCATGCCCATGCCCATGCCCATGCCCATGCCCATGCCCATGCCCATGCCCATGCCCATGCCCATGCCCATGCCCATGCCCATGCCCATGCCCATGCCCATGCCCATGCCCATGCCCATGCCCATGCCCATGCCCATGCCCATGCCCATGCCCATGCCCATGCCCATGCCCATGCCCATGCCCATGCCCATGCCCATGCCCATGCCCATGCCCATGCCCATGCCCATGCCCATGCCCATGCCCATGCCCATGCCCATGCCCATGCCCATGCCCATGCCCATGCCCATGCCCATGCCCATGCCCATGCCCATGCCCATGCCCATGCCCATGCCCATGCCCATGCCCATGCCCATGCCCATGCCCATGCCCATGCCCATGCCCATGCCCATGCCCATGCCCATGCCATGCCCATGCCCATGCCCATGCCCATGCCCATGCCCATGCCCATGCCCATGCCCATGCCCATGCCCATGCCCATGCCCATGCCCATGCCCATGCCCATGCCCATGCCCATGCCCATGCCCATGCCCATGCCCATGCCCATGCCCATGCCCATGCCCATGCCCATGCCCATGCCCATGCCCATGCCCATGCCCATGCCCATGCCCATGCCCATGCCCATGCCCATGCCCATGCCCATGCCCATGCCCATGCCCATGCCCATGCCCATGCCCATGCCCATGCCATGCCCATGCCCATGCCCATGCCCATGCCCATGCCCATGCCCATGCCCATGCCCATGCCCATGCCCATGCCCATGCCCATGCCCATGCCCATGCCCATGCCCATGCCCATGCCCATGCCCATGCCCATGCCCATGCCCATGCCCATGCCCATGCCCATGCCCATGCCCATGCCCATGCCCATGCCATGCCCATGCCCATGCCCATGCCCATGCCCATGCCCATGCCCATGCCCATGCCCATGCCCATGCCCATGCCCATGCCCATGCCCATGCCCATGCCCATGCCCATGCCCATGCCCATGCCCATGCCCATGCCCATGCCCATGCCCATGCCCATGCCCATGCCCATGCCCATGCCCATGCCCATGCCCATGCCCATGCCCATGCCCATGCCCATGCCCATGCCCATGCCCATGCCCATGCCCATGCCCATGCCCATGCCCATGCCCATGCCCATGCCCATGCCCATGCCCATGCCCATGCCCATGCCCATGCCCATGCCCATGCCCATGCCCATGCCCATGCCCATGCCCATGCCCATGCCCATGCCCATGCCCATGCCCATGCCCATGCCCATGCCCATGCCCATGCCCATGCCCATGCCCATGCCCATGCCCATGCCCATGCCCATGCCCATGCCCATGCCCATGCCCATGCCCATGCCCATGCCCATGCCCATGCCCATGCCCATGCCCATGCCCATGCCCATGCCCATGCCCATGCCCATGCCCATGCCCATGCCCATGCCCATGCCCATGCCCATGCCCATGCCCATGCCCATGCCCATGCCCATGCCCATGCCCATGCCCATGCCCATGCCCATGCCCATGCCCATGCCCATGCCATGCCCATGCCCATGCCCATGCCCATGCCCATGCCCATGCCCATGCCCATGCCCATGCCCATGCCCATGCCCATGCCCATGCCCATGCCCATGCCCATGCCCATGCCCATGCCCATGCCCATGCCCATGCCCATGCCCATGCCCATGCCCATGCCCATGCCCATGCCCATGCCCATGCCCATGCCCATGCCCATGCCCATGCCCATGCCCATGCCCATGCCCATGCCCATGCCCATGCCCATGCCCATGCCCATGCCCATGCCCATGCCCATGCCCATGCCCATGCCCATGCCCATGCCCATGCCCATGCCCATGCCCATGCCCATGCCCATGCCCATGCCCATGCCCATGCCCATGCCCATGCCCATGCCCATGCCCATGCCCATGCCCCCATGCCCATGCCCATGCCCATGCCCATGCCCATGCCCATGCCCATGCCCATGCCCATGCCCATGCCCATGCCCATGCCCATGCCCATGCCCATGCCCATGCCCATGCCCATGCCCATGCCCATGCCCATGCCCATGCCCATGCCCATGCCCATGCCCATGCCCATGCCCATGCCCATGCCCATGCCCATGCCCATGCCCATGCCCATGCCCATGCCCATGCCCATGCCCATGCCCATGCCCATGCCCATGCCCATGCCCATGCCCATGCCCATGCCCATGCCCATGCCCATGCCCATGCCCATGCCCATGCCCATGCCCATGCCCATGCCCATGCCCATGCCCATGCCCATGCCCATGCCCATGCCCATGCCCATGCCCATGCCCATGCCCATGCCCATGCCCATGCCATGCCCATGCCCATGCCCATGCCCATGCCCATGCCCATGCCCATGCCCATGCCCATGCCCATGCCCATGCCCATGCCCATGCCCATGCCCATGCCCATGCCCATGCCCATGCCCATGCCCATGCCCATGCCCATGCCCATGCCCATGCCCATGCCCATGCCCATGCCCATGCCCATGCCCATGCCCATGCCCATGCCCATGCCCATGCCCATGCCCATGCCCATGCCCATGCCCATGCCCATGCCCATGCCCATGCCCATGCCCATGCCCATGCCCATGCCCATGCCCATGCCCATGCCCATGCCCATGCCCATGCCCATGCCCATGCCCATGCCCATGCCCATGCCCATGCCCATGCCCATGCCCATGCCCATGCCCATGCCCATGCCCATGCCCATGCCCATGCCCATGCCCATGCCCATGCCCATGCCCATGCCCATGCCCATGCCCATGCCCATGCCCATGCCCATGCCCATGCCCATGCCCATGCCCATGCCCATGCCCATGCCCATGCCCATGCCCATGCCCATGCCCATGCCCATGCCCATGCCCATGCCCATGCCCATGCCCATGCCCATGCCCATGCCCATGCCCATGCCCATGCCCATGCCCATGCCCATGCCCATGCCCATGCCCATGCCCATGCCCATGCCCATGCCCATGCCCATGCCCATGCCCATGCCCATGCCCATGCCCATGCCCATGCCCATGCCATGCCCATGCCCATGCCCATGCCCATGCCCATGCCCATGCCCATGCCCATGCCCATGCCCATGCCCATGCCCATGCCCATGCCCATGCCCATGCCCATGCCCATGCCCATGCCCATGCCCATGCCCATGCCCATGCCCATGCCCATGCCCATGCCCATGCCCATGCCCATGCCCATGCCCATGCCCATGCCCATGCCCATGCCCATGCCCATGCCCATGCCCATGCCCATGCCCATGCCCATGCCCATGCCCATGCCCATGCCCATGCCCATGCCCATGCCCATGCCCATGCCCATGCCCATGCCCATGCCCATGCCCATGCCCATGCCCATGCCCATGCCCATGCCCATGCCCATGCCCATGCCCATGCCCATGCCCATGCCCATGCCCATGCCCATGCCCATGCCCATGCCCATGCCCATGCCCATGCCCATGCCCATGCCCATGCCCATGCCCATGCCCATGCCCATGCCCATGCCCATGCCCATGCCCATGCCCATGCCCATGCCCATGCCCATGCCCATGCCCATGCCCATGCCCATGCCCATGCCCATGCCCATGCCCATGCCCATGCCCATGCCCATGCCCATGCCCATGCCCATGCCCATGCCCATGCCCATGCCCATGCCCATGCCCATGCCCATGCCCATGCCCATGCCCATGCCCATGCCCATGCCCATGCCCATGCCCATGCCCATGCCCATGCCCATGCCCATGCCCATGCCCATGCCCATGCCCATGCCCATGCCCATGCCCATGCCCATGCCATGCCCATGCCCATGCCCATGCCCATGCCCATGCCCATGCCCATGCCCATGCCCATGCCCATGCCCATGCCCATGCCCATGCCCATGCCCATGCCCATGCCCATGCCCATGCCCATGCCCATGCCCATGCCCATGCCCATGCCCATGCCCATGCCCATGCCCATGCCCATGCCCATGCCCATGCCCATGCCCATGCCCATGCCCATGCCCATGCCCATGCCCATGCCCATGCCCATGCCCATGCCCATGCCCATGCCCATGCCCATGCCCATGCCCATGCCCATGCCCATGCCCATGCCCATGCCCATGCCCATGCCCATGCCCATGCCCATGCCCATGCCCATGCCCATGCCCATGCCCATGCCCATGCCCATGCCCATGCCCATGCCCATGCCCATGCCCATGCCCATGCCCATGCCCATGGGTTCCCATGCCCATGGGTTTGGGATCGCCCATGCCTCCCATGCCTCCCATGCCTCCGGTGTCAACTAGGCATCAAAAGCCAGACTTCTGTTTTGTGCAGAAATCCTCTTGTAAAACACCCTGACATTGTTTTGCTATGAAGAAGTGTAGGGGCAGTTGGGCAGTTGGGCCAGCTCCGCAAACACGGTTTTGCCATGCCCACGCCGTTTATGGGCGTGTTACTGACTCGTCACGTGAACATGCCACACATGGCTCTCCTTGCTGACTCGCAGAGTGTTTCCCTGCAGCTGTGTTTCCCTGCAGCTGACGAAGGTCCTACCCCTAGGCCATGTGTCCTTGGAACCTGGCTGCCTTAGGCTGTGTTTTATAGTGCCTTGCTGCGGGGGCTCTTGCCAGTCCGGCAGAGAGTAGTAGGCTGTGGCTGTTAGGCTGTGGGGCAGGGTCAGAGGTATCTTAGCATCCTTAGGCCAAAAAGGGCTCAGCAAGGTGGAAGTAGATGAAGTAAGCGCTCTCAGTTGTTTCCCCCCTCTCCAAAAATGGATGTTCCTCTCTGTACCTTCTGAACCCTAAGGCTCAACACCAAGGCAGCAAGGCTTTGTGGCTGGAGTTCAGAGTATAGTAGCTGTGAGTATTGTGAGGCAGTTTAGGCAATTGCTGTGAGGTCATAGCTGTTGGGCCTTTTTGCTGTGAGGTCATAGCTGCTCTAGTTAGGCCCCTATTGTTCCAGGTCTGCTTGATCCTGGAAGGCTTTGAGTCTCCAGGGGCGCATGACAACACCCAAGATTACACAGGATGATCCATTTTTGTCCCCTTGTCTTGTGAACTTTGTAAACTGGCCCCCCAAGTTTCTACACACACACACACACACACACACACACACACACACACACACACACACACACACACACACACACACACACACACACACACACACACACACACACACACACACACACACACACACACACACACACACACACACACACACACACACACACACACACACACACACACACACACACACACACACACACACACACACACACACACACACACACACACACACACACAGAGACAGGACGTGTTTGCAACCCACAAAGCCTATGATGCACCCCTTGCTACCCTTGCCTACTTCCGGCGCATGATATATGCCTGATAGGAGCAGCCCTTGCCACCTGCGGAATAACACATCTTATTTAATAACCTTATTTGACAACTGCCCACCTAGGGGCATCTATGCTATACAACTACCCACCTCGTTGTGAAACGCAGAACTGGTTGACAATGTAGAAGTCCCCAAATGCCGCATGCAGATCCTCATACTGGTGGTTCTGGACCAGACCAATGCCCTTTTTAGGAAACAGCGTGAGCCTTAATGCTGGGTGTGCATTTGCATCTAAACGTACCTGGATACATGAGGTCTCTTGACACAGCTTTGCTAGTTCCAGCCTGCATGGCCTTGGTATGCCTTGCCAAAATGTGTATATGTGACTGATGCCAGTCAGGTTCGTAAGTCTGGGAGCCAAAACTGCACTAGCTGTACCTTTCTCTTGACCGCGTTTGCAAGTCTTAAGAGCTTCTTGGGCTGCTATTAATGCTCGTTCAGAGGTCTGATAGAGCATTTGGTGTGTGTCACCCCTGTTGTGGAGGGGCTGTTGTGGGGTTCTGGCAGGGGTTGGAGAGGCAGATGCGTTATCTGGAGCTATCTGCATATAGTAGAATGATGGTGGGTCCCAATGGTAGTTCGAGGACAGACCCCACTCTCCTGTAACATTGAAAGAGGGTTACTCACTTGTTGGACTAACTAAAACAAGGACAGTCCCACCTCTCACCTGTTACTTTGCTAATGACTTCCTGCAGAACATCCCTGGATGCTTTCAACCTCAGAGGACAGGGCTCGATTCCCCAAGCCTTAATACCTCCCAAGGATGCGTGCAAACTTGGCCTGCAGCAACCCACACACACCTGTCAGTGGACAGACTATGAAAGCTTACAGTCCATAGCCGCCAACTTACAGTCCATAGCCGCTGCCAACATCCACAAGGACAGAATCTTTGCCCAAACCTGTGTATTGCTGCATTGCTTGTGTCATGCCCTGGGGTCGTATGCCACCATACACCCCTGATCCAGTTTCGGGAGGCAAGTCTCTCTGTGAAACAACCACCAGTTGTTACATTGAATGTCAACAAATGGTATGGACAGTATCGACAGCCCATTCCTACCTCCTTGGAGGTGACCAATGCATATAACCTCCTCAATACCTTGTCAGCCCCCTTCTGCACAAGGGTGGCACAGCGGGCTAGTTGGCTTTAGGCAGATACATCAGCAGGTAGTCTCCCTGGGAAATTGACTGTTGGAGGGACAACCTGTTTCCTATCCATTGCAACCCGCCATACTCTTGCAAATCATCATAAAAATACCACCCAGACTTTAGACTACCAAAATCATCACGTATGTGGTAGTAACCCCTGGAATGACCCACAGACCCGACTGTATCCTTCTCACACAATAACACTGCCTCAAGCGAGTACAGATATCCTGCCACAGCCAAGTCCGATTGCAAACCGGGCTCTTTGTGCATGGTGGGCTCTTTGTGCGCCCGCCCACGTTTCTTTTGACCACCTTGGGACTTTAACAGATGAACAACAAGTAACTCCTGCTGCTTGTGAACTAGGCCAAAAACAGGCTTGGGCTTTGAAACACCACAACAAGGGGACTTCTTTTGCCCCTGCTCTACATACTCATAAGAACAGGCTTCTGTGACAATATTCTGTACATCAATCAACTCAATCTCCGCTACCTCAGGCCCTGATTTAGGAGGCAGCACAATGGTAAGCATATTATTCTGATGCACCAAGCTCGGCCCCTCACCCACCTTGAGCTTCATCCTCCCACCAGAAACCTCATACACATGTTCACACTTTGGGCACTTCCCCTGCCCCATCATTCCGCTGCCTAGGTTCTGGTTTGAATCAGGCACGATGGCCTGCCATATTTTTGCCGGGGACACCTCCAGCCCTCGCTTGTAACCACCAGCACCCATAAGCCAAGTAGTATCAAAGTCTCTCTCTAGTGAGAGAAGCACATCTTCTTGCAGAGCCTGAAGCGCCTTGTCCACATAGCCACTACCTACACTACGGCCAACACCTTGGGTAACTAACAGTTCCCACAGCGTTTTAGCATGGCTACCAAAGACTCCACAGCTTTGGATAGCTGAGCATCTGCTGCTGCAGACCGCTAATGCCATGCAGATAGTATCCACCGCACACGAATTACTGGCATTGTTAGCGAACCCCTTAACCCCCACCTGATTGAGGATGCAGTGCTTTTCGGTGAACTCCACAGGGATCAAATCTGCACCGGCAGCGGCAGCACCGGCAGCGGCAGCACCGGCAGCGGCAGCACCGGCAGCACTGGCAGCACCGCCTCCTGTTACTCTTGCAGCACCTGCTACTCCTGCAGCACCTGCAGCACCTGCATGGAACGACATAGAAATAAGGAATTAAAGGAATGAAATGAAAGCTAGCTAGATAGAATAGAAATCGCGTGTTGCGCTTACCATGTTTGGGTGCTTTGGATGGTTCACTGTCTTCATCGCCGTCCATGTCCACCGCCTGGCGCTTCCGTTGCTCCCTGCCCGTAGCACTGCTACCACCATCTACTCCTACATCAGCTTCTGCTGCATCTTGGCTCTCCCCTGCTGCCTCTCCCCCCCCTGCTGCTACTGCAGCCTCTCCCTCGGGCTCCTCAGCATCCATGATGTGGGCATTTATCCATGGAATTCGCAATGAGGCCAGGGACAATTCTGACTCAGAACCTGTGCAGTACAGGGGAAGGGGGCAGAACACACTAGTACATAAATGGGAGATGGTACATGGGCTGCTGCGAAACCTACATGGCCAGGAAGATGTCACTAATTGAATGTACCACGTAGGATAGTAGCCAACTTCCCCCAGGACTTCACTATAGACAGGGCCAAAGTATGATTTGTACAGTTGCACAACTGCTTCAGTAGGCATGCATCCTGGAGAAATAAAGAACGCAATGCCCTGGGGGATAGAGTTGGTGCAGATGTTAACATGTCCTTCAGCGGCTGATTGACAATAAGATCTTATTGTTGTGGACACATTGTTGTGCAGAGATTGCAAGAGCCAAGATTTAGAAGCGTCTCCACGTACAGGATTAACAGGATTAACAGGATGCAGACTGGATAATCCCATGGGGGCCGTGTTTGTCTCCAACCTGCAGGAATGGGGTATCTGGGCAAGTTGGAATATCAAGGCATACACAACTTGCTTACATTGGAACCGGAACGGCTGCCACGTGAATTTCCCTTGGCCCGACCCGGCTGGGGCCTGGAGCTCCTGGAGTGCTACTGCTAGTGCTACTTCCCTGACCCCAGGGTAAAGCCAAGTTACAGCCTTCAGCACGGTCTGGACCCAAGTAATTAGCCACCATGACATCCAAAATCCCCGCATGATTGTACATCAATGTAGAAACTATGGTAGCAGGGGGACACATTATTTTGTACACAGTTGCGCCCTGTCCCAAGTCGACTACAACCTTGCTGGGACATTCCTGTTCGGTTGGGGCGTACACACCAATGTCCCAGCCCAAGCGTTTGGCATGGGTTGAGGTAGAGACGGTATCCATGCAAGTTGTGCCGGTTGGAATGCAGCCAGTAGGCAAGTAACCTGGGGCATGCTGCAGTTACAAACAATTGCGGCTAGTCCAGTTGGCTAGTACTTACCAGGATTAGGTTCAGCATACCTTCATCAAGGCAGTGGATGATATATCGATCTATTAATGGATTCCCAGGTGGGGGAATAGATCCAGGGTTGAAATTCATATTAGGCAACATATACACCATTGGGATTCTTTCAGGCCAATTCAAATGGGCTATCTGGGATGACAGCAATGTTCCCTCAAAAACAGGGTATGAAGAGCCCAGACAAGTGATGTGTCGCACATCCAGCTTAAACATAGGTCGAGCTAGTGGTGCATGATTGGCCTCTCCAGCGCTCTGCAGAAAATACCTTGTCAGTTGTGGGGCCACCAGTCAACCAAGTCAACCAGTCAACCAGTCATGACGTACCTGGGCTGGCATGGTACTGCACATGTGCTCCAGTACAGGCAGCATGAACTCCAGGGCTGGCTCTGCATCGGCTACGTTGCAAAAACCATGGATATTACCCAGGAAAAATGCCATGGGGTTGCAGGCTTGATGCCTAACAAAACCATCGTGTTTTAGCACAATTAGCTCAGAATGAGATCTGTTTGTGCATTGAACATGCTGGAGCAGGCGGTGGGGTAGGTGTATCATGATAGAGGCGCCTTCTTGTGCTGCCTGGCTCCACAAAGCGGCTATCTGCTCCAAACTTGGAATCTGCTTGTGCCTGTGGTTAGTATGTGTAGTTGGTAGAAAACAAGTGTTCTTACTTACCATCAGCTGGGGCACCGCTGGGGGCTTTGCACTATTTGGTCCTATTGCGCCAGCAGCCTGGACCCTCGAAGTCAGTCCTCTGGACCCGGCCCCTGAAGGGCCTGGAGCGGTTGCGGAGCCCCCAACATCCGCACTGCCCACAATATCTGCACTGCCCACAATATCTGCACTGCGGGGACTGACCAGCGAAGTCCCATGCGCCTGTGCCTGTGTGAGGTGTGAGACGTAGATACATTAGATACATTCCTCAACATTCCTCAATTTAGTGAGTGTACACGTTCTAGCAAAGCTAAATGATGCTTACCTCAGGTACCTCAGGGCTGGCTAGGCGGGAGCCACCAAAATATTCCTCTTGGTCTGCACGCTCCAAGCCCACCAAAGCTAAGAGTGTCATGCAGACACCATCGATGGCCTGCGCAGGGTTACGTCAAGGGTGCCTTGGTACATACGCTAGTGGTTTCCCTAGTTTCCCTAAAATGACCATACCTTAGCTGCAGAGGCACTGTTTGGAAGTCCAGCCAGGGATATAACTGAGGCAAAACGTCTGCCAACCTCATCGGGTCCTTTTAAACCTCCCTCTCCTGGCCAAGTGCTAATTGCTGCATTTACTAGATGTAGTAAATGCTGCTTCAAAGCTTCTGGTGTACCCAGCTCAAGTGGTAGGGTGCGCTTCTCCTCTGCTAGCACATCAGCTGCCACATTAGCTCCTCCATATGACAACGCCACCAGCTCCTTGTACAGCTGAGATTCATGTAACTTACTGACAAGGACCACTTGTGCCGGGGATGCCTGTAATGCCTGAGCATTTCCAAGTGTTAGCCAAACTGAGGAAAAATGCAGTATCTGCCCAATTTATACCTGAGTTTGGGCATCATCATCAGTATCATCATCAACATCACCACCACCATCTTGGGACCCCCTCTGCGTATATGGGATAGGTCCTACGCCCAAGTGGGAGTCATCAGGGGTGTCTGGCTGTGCGGTCTTGATAAACAAGGCCAGCCCTACAAAGTATATAAAATGTCAGTAAATATTAGGTTGGGGTGCAAGGTTCTGAAACCACACAGCCCACTGACCTGCCTGCCCATCTTCAAATATACACTTTTGAAACTCCCAAGGGTGCCTCAGCAGGTGCTGAATATTCAGCGGATCCCCTTCTGTGCAGATTGATGTAAACTCCCTTGAAGTTAACTCTTTCTGCACAGATGCCTGGTTCAAGAGCACCTCCAGAAACGTCCGCGCTGCTACAGTTGTCTGGAAGGACGGGTCCAGCTTATATTCAGTCTGCTTGTACTTTTCCGCAGCCTCTGGAGGTGGCTTTGGAGGCGGACCAACACACGCCTCTACAAGACGCTGACAATCATCCAGGGCCGCCTGGCAAATGTCACGTCGATTAGAGTAGTCAACCTGTAGCGGGTCCGTGGAGGTCCAGCTGGGGGGCTTTATCCGCTTCTCAGTAGCCAGACGGCTGTCATTTATGTCTTCAAAACTGAAGTTTATTGTAGGCACGGAGAGTGCAGCTGCAGCTGCAGCTGAGGAAGCACCGCTTGCTTGTGCAGAGACTGCTTCTATGAAGGCTGAAGCCAGCTTAGTGTAAGTCTCACCAAAAGCTACCAAAGGATCCAAGCAATCCCTAAGAAATGGTTGATACGTTAGGTAGAGTGGCTTGAGTTTGTGCATTTGTGAACTTACCTAGCATTTTGAACTGCTTCTTCACAGTGTGCCTTGATCCTGTCACAATTTTGAACCATTATAGCCAGCTCTGTGCTCTGCTTTTGAACAGTCAGGGCCAGGGAGGATTGTACCGCCTTCACAAAGGCATCTGTCTCCACTTGTTGGCCGAATGCCTCTGGCCTTAGATCTAGAGAACCTGCCAAGTGGTCCATTTTGAAGGATGATGCTTGAAGGTATGATGGAGCACTGCTTGTACACGCATTAGATATAAGCACTGACTACATTTGGCACACTAGGCACACCTTTTCAGGGTCTCAAATATGGCAGTAACTGCCATGTTGAACTGATCATGTGCAGACTTGACTGATCCTCCAGCGCTGGCACGCATCTCCCAAGCTGGCCCGGACTTATTATTGGCATAGGCAGCCATGATTAATGCATGATACCTCATGGTGCTAAAGCTTTGCACCAGGACTTCAATAGGTTTCTCCACAACTTTGATCAGTAGGGCTCTTCTTTTGCCATATCCTTTACCTGAAGGTTGAGCGCCCTCCCATATTTCTTGATATGATTTGTGCTTCCACAGAAATACAACATAGTGTGTATCATCAGGGTTGTCTTGAAGTGCCCGCAGCTTTTCCGTGGGGAACCTGGACACCTGCGGCGGGCTAAATCAGAGTGCTATCTGAAGCAATGTTTGCCAGTAAGACTTACTATTGTGTACATGGCAGCTTTCAACCACTTGATCGTGACACCATCTAGATTGGCCTCCGGGTTTGCATCTCGACAAGCTTCCATGTATGTCATGTACCATGTCCTGGCTTCATCTGGCCCGGCGTGTTTGACCAGCAACTCTCTAAATACAGGACCCAATGCCAGATGTACTGGAAACGCAAATTCCTTGGCCTGCTGGTTAGTAGCCATGAATACTGGCTCCGCCCCCTCAGTAGTCCCCAAGTCCGATGGTATGGCAGATAGTCTGCCAAGCTTCTGATTATTCTGATTACCTTTATTAAGGCCAGATTGGCTGGAATGTCCCAGAGCTGTATAGCCCCCCTTAGGCTTGACACCTGAGGATGCCTCACAGACGTCATCTGTCCCTCCAGAGCGTATTTCCGCCTCAGGCCCACACATGCTTCGTGAGGCAAAAACACTGGGATCCATTCCAAAGCGGGTGCCACAAGTGAATGTATCATCACCATGATCATCTAGATCATCACCACCATCACCATAATTATTACCATTATAGGGGGCAGGTGGCAAGCCTTCTGCCCCAGTGTTGTCAAATCCAGTCTCCGATCCAGCTTTTGGGACTCCCGCAGTAGGGAATGACCTAGGTAGCCTAGGTGGCCCCATTAGCCCCATGCCCTGGGCTGGAAGCTTAGGCCTAGGTGGCCCCATTAGCCCCATGCCCTTGGCCGGTGAATTAGATGTGTTAGATGGGTTTGCCATTACAGAACTTTGCCCCCCAATATTACTTTGCACCTGCAGTCATGTCAAATGTTTGCACCTGCAACCATGCTCAATATTTGCAAGCTACTTACAGCTTGAAGTTGCAGAATAAGTTTTTGAATGTGCTCCAAGTAGTCATGTTCCAAAATTTTGCGGTTGATTTGGACATCAACTGCAAGGTTGAGGGGGTTGGGTTTGTTTATGTGGTTCATGAGGGACTGGATGGGCTTACTTACATCCAGGTTTGAAGGTGACCTTATTCATAGTTTGGTCTTTAAGGAGCAGCTGCATTAGGGTGGGGTTTGTAGCTGTAGTAGTGGCTGCCAGGTCTTCTGCGGTGGCTGCTGGGGCTGCTGGGGCTGCAGGGGCTGCAGGGCCGCAGGGGCTGCAGGGGCGGCTGGGGCTACCTGGGTAGCATGGGTAGCCTGGCCTTTTGCAGGTAGCAATACAGTATGCAAATCGTCACCTGGATGGAGCAAGGTAAGTTAGATTATGTAGGTATCTCTCCATGCATACCATGCAGTACATGCAGGCCCAGATTGCCCAACCCTTACCCTTCTTTATAATCACTTCCAGGGACAAATCCAGTAACACGCTGAACTTCACGTAAAGCTGGTCTACAAGAGCCAAATAGGTGTCCGCAGCAAACACCTTTGCTGCCAGAGAGCCCAATTCGCCCTGGACCAGATCCGGAAACAGAGCACGCCCAGCCACAGCCTCCATCATCTTTATAAAGGGGGTATCTGGTGATAAACTCTTACTTTGCTGGTATGCCTTAGCTAGCTTCGTGTAGGCATCAAACTCAACCAGGTAACCTCGGGTTTTCTGAAGAGCCTTCACCAGAGTGGTCCCCATGTGTTTGCACTCTTTTGTGTGCACGTAGGCGCTGAGCAACACATGGGTGTTAAGCAAACTTGTTAGAACAAACTTGTTACATGTTAAGCAAATTAAGCAAATTAGACCTACCTTTCCCTTGAAAGAGCCACTCTCACTTCAAATTTACCATCAGCTTTACCCTCTTTCAGTGCTTTCTGCCTTATTGTCTTTGCTGTCTCTGCCAAGCACAGTAAGCAGCATCTGGATACTCCAAAGAAGTATCATGTAGTCAGGCCAGGGCCGCCTTTATAACAACGCCAATTAGCCCTAATTGGCGTCGCTCGATCGATGTTGATTCTCTCTCGAATCATTTTTTGGGTGTTACGTTCCAGATTCTCTCACATCGTCGATGCCCAACCCGAAGGAAGGGCCCTCTTCAAAGGTCCATATGCTCTTTGCCCTCAGCTGGACTGCCAAGTGTATGGTACACGATGGGGCAGGTGAAGGAAACTTGTATCCAGAAATGCTGTGGCAATTCGGCCCATTTATCGGGGGATGGTGCCGCTGCCAAATTCGCATACAGTGTGTTGGTTTCCAGAGTGGTGCGCACGTTCTTGCGTGCCTTCCTGCTGCGTGTAAACCGGAGCCCGGGCCGGGGTGACCCTTATACGCCAGTGCATGTTGTCCTATTTATTGTTCTCCCCCTTGCAAGGGACTCCTACTTCTATGCTCCACCAGATGGAGCTGAGTAATGCAGCTAACTTGACAGGCTCAGATTCAGCATCAGCATCACTTCGCGCATGCTTAGGCTAAAGTCTAGGCCACTGCACGCTCGAACTCGGTGTAGGCAGCACATTGCATCAGGACGTGGTGCTCATCCTCCACCTCATTGGCCGTACATAGTGGGCACGTCCTCTCCTCCCTAGGCCTCTCCCAGGCACGGTTCGCGGTGATTGGCCAGCAACATAAACAGAATCTCATCAAAAGCTTATGCTGTGCAACCGGTATGAATGCTCTACTGTGTTCGTGCAGGGTCGGCGGCGCGGACCCTAGTGCGCTTAGCCCCATCCAATGCTTGTGGTTTGCACATGTGTATG